>JAVQIZ010076010.1:0-21146 GCA_036023535.2 Galaxias brevipinnis
ACACACACACACACACACACACACACACACACACACACACACACACACACACACACACACACACACACACACACACACACACACACACACACACACACACACACACACACACACACAATAATGGATTAGAAATACCATATTTTAAGTTATTAGATTGTACCTTGTTCTTCCTGAAAACGTCAATAGCTAGGACAAAGCATGACAGTCTGGATTGAGAGAAGCATGTATCATTTGCATAGCAGGGATTTTACCCGCCCTGTGCACCCCCCACCCCTCGCATGCCCCCCCTACCTCCTGCGTCCTCTCCTTCAGTATGAACTGGGATGGAGAGAGGCTGATGAGGGCGGGGTCCATGGCGGAGCGCGTCTGGAGGTCGGAGTAGGCCGCGGCTTTGATGAAGGCCGCCCGCGAGCCCGTGTTCCTCACACACAGACACACCTTGCTGACGCGGCCGGCGGAGACGCCCGTAAGCACGGCCACGTAGCCGTCAGCGGACTTCCTCAGGTCCTCCAGGATGATGTTGCTGGTGCCGCCGTAGCCTGACAGGGGGATCTAGGCAGACAGAGTGGGAGAGAGGGGAGCTTTGAGCTGAAAAATAGTCTCTTTTGTGGTTAAGTCAACAGAAACTAAAAAGGATAGAATTCAGAAAACATTTTATTGACCAGCTCCGTTTCAGATTGTAATGAATAAAAGCCCATGCACGGTCTCGTAACGCTCACTGAAAGACACTAAAAAGCAAAGATACCATATAACAGAAAGGTAAGCCAAAGTAAAAATAGAGCAAACAAAGATCGATATCCATTTGAAACATGCAACGGTAAATATAGTTGTTAGATTCTGACCGAGAACTTGATGCCAGGCTGGGAGGGCCGTACGGTCTGGGACTGTTTGATCTCCAGCTTGGCCAGCATGCAGGCCACCCTGGTGGGGGCAAACAGCAGGTGGACGGCCACATCCTCCCCAGGCCGGATGGACAGCTCCCTGTGTCGGGTCAGACGCTCCTCGGTGCTGAACGTGCTCTGAAGCTGGATTAGAATGTCTTATTCTTACATTGAAAAGATCAGTTATTTCTATGAAATGTACATTTTTATTGAAACTGAACATCGACTTTATTGAATTTGTACATGGCACAAAACGTATACTTCTTAAACAAAGTGGATGGCTGAGTCACGGGGAGGGATGGACTACATGAGCGATCTGTACCTGAAAGCAGTCCTGGTCTTGTCCTCGTATCAACAGACGGAGATGCTGGATGGTGTTAGAAGAGTTGTTCCGCAGAACTAGCTTTTGTTGTCTGAAATAATGACATCAAGGACACATTTAGTCAATAGCACTCGTTCTTTTCGCTTTAACATCTCTTAATAGGAAATGTATTCAAATCTATTATGTGACTGTACAAGGTCAAATGTTTATAGAAATCAAAAACAGAAAGAAACATAGAAAGTAACCATAAAAAATATATGGCTATCATAAAACGAATTGAAATAGGTTCCTTACACAGCTCTGCCCAGAGTGACCCCTCCCCAGGCCATGAGCTGTTTGTTGGAGAGAATAGGGGGCACCAGGTCACCAGACACCCCAGGAAGCAGGGCAGGGACGGGGGCAGGGACTGGGGCAGGAAGCAGGGCGGCTACTGGGGCAGGCCTCCCACAATCCTCCTGGATCACCTCTCCTTTCAGGACCACCTCGTACTGGGGGCCTGACGGCAGCACTAGGATGGTCAGGACACTGGGGATGGATAGACACAAAAACAAACAGGGTTACAAACGTAGATGGCGTCTAAACAGTGTCAGACTTAGTTTAAAAACCCAATAGCCTGTTAGCAAATATACACTCAAGTCTGTATGAAGAAATGTGCCTATATTTGGAAGCAATAAACACAAATAACGTATCCATCATATGTGATAGCGTTACCTATAGTGATAAACAAAAAGAAAGGACTATTCTACCTCTCTCTGTATTTCATGCTGCCCTGTGCACTGAACGAGACCACAACCCCCTGCTCCTCTCCGACCCGGAGAGTCAGCTCGTTTGGTTTGATGGAGAAGCAGTCGTCAGCATCACTGCTCTGTGGAGACAAACACCAGAAAAAAGGAATGAATGGATGTATGATTACAGGGAAGAGTCCAGGTGGGAAATACAGAGCAGGTGGAATGGCTCCATTGTGTCACTGAGTCTTTGGAATAAACAGAGTGTGATAACAAAACGACCCAAAGCCTCGCAAACATGCTGAATGGAGAAAGCAAAGGGCTGAATTACCTTGAGCTTCAGTTGCACATCAATGTTGCCTGCATTCTTTAACGGCAGAGTCTGTTGACTGGATTTACCGAATGGAGCGGCAAGGTTTACAGTCTGCACAAGACAATAGGGCAAGAAAAAAACCCATCAACACTAAAAAGACTATAACTGCCAATGTCAACATAAGTAAATAGCACATTCAGAATGTTTTTTATAATGTAGCGTTCTATTTTACCAATGTGTTGTTGGTATACTCAACGTATTCATAATTGCCAACAAGATTAATTAACAGTGTTATGTAACAGTGATCTGTGGTTTTTGAAAGCCATTTCAAATAAATATGCGTTATATAGCAGTTATATAGCAGGGAGTTGAACGGACCTGCAGGTCTTTAGGGGCGTGGACCCTGGCCGTTCCTGACCTGGCCCTCAGAGGGATGCTCTGGATCACCTGACTGGGACCAGGAGAGTCCACCTCCACGTCCACCCGCGCACTGTATTCATCAGGTGGATCCAGCTCTCCTACTCAGCATCACATAGTAACACACATCAATACATTGATCCCATTATGAGCAACATTTTCATGTTTTTGAGAATTTCGAGAAATAAATGAGGCAGGATTAAATTTCGCCACTAGGAACAAGCAGGTTTTAAGACGGATTTCCAAGACAGAAGACTACCTGAACAGGAGGCGTATTTCTGAGGGGCGTGGAAATGAACCCAAACCATGAAGCACTCTGGATTCTGCAAAGGAGAAAAGGACTTTACAAAGGCAATTAAAACCATTTCAACTCATCACGCAGAAAGCTTGAGGGGGCAAAAAAAGAAGTCTACTCTAGGGGAGCATCTGTTTCATGTGTCACATTGCTGACTAAAGAATCTTAATAAAAGGTTGCCCCAGATGAAACACCAAAGATGATCTGCATGTTTTACCACCCTATCCCACTACCTCAGGGCATATGGCCCGTCAGTCAGATCTGGCAAGACCTCACCTCTCCGTAGCTGGCGTGCATCACATGGTTCATCACCGACGGGGCGGCCAGCTGGGTCATGTGACCCGCCTGCAGCGACCCTTCTGCTGTCATGGCAATGGGGCTTTTGGAAAAGAAGAAGCATCTCCAGGCTGTTGCATTCTGATGGAATGAGGGACATGATGAACGACATCAGAACAATGGTAGATTACTAACTAATACAGCAAATATTTAATAATTGCTATTTAGGATAGTCAGTCAGTCTTAATTCTTTATCTAACTTTTTTTTCCCCCAATAACATTCTAAAACGTAATATGAACAGACAACCAATAAAGAAAGAGGTATCACTACAGCTCTGCATGCATATTTCAATGCTGAACTAATATGAAGTGTTCACTGTTCTACTGGATAAGTGTTTTGCATTGCACTAGAAGGGACAGGCCACCACGTGAAAAGCAATTATCTAGGCCAGCGCACCACACCGTGGGTAGACTGCAGGTCAGCCATTGAGTGTGATAATACGAGTTAGTGTCCACTCACTGCACTGATGACCAGTCGGATGGGCACGGTTGCATGAGTCCTGTTGAGGAGATTGAGTGGAAGGGCTTTGGCACTGCCTCCTGCCAAGTCACCAAAGTCTAAACAGCCCGCCTTGCCAACATTCATCTGAGAGACAAAATAGATGCTGGATGAGACGGGGTAAATAATGACAGTACATTGCATCACGTCTTTCTCGAACGAACACATCAGGGTGAGACAGCATTTACACAAATTTACACAAAAGACAGACATTCATTTCAATCAAATCACTTTCGCAAACAAGACAACGCCATTACAAGATCATTGTTCGGTCAAAAAAAGTTCAGAAGTACAAAAAAGTACAGAAGTTAATTGGAAAGAGATCCAAGTCGTCGACATAATGTTCAGAGGGGCCAGATTAACCTCTCACCTCTATGGCAGGGTTCTCCGCTATGGCGACCAGCACCACCCTCCTGGCGAAGACCTCGGCCCTGGCAGCGACGCCGGCCTCGGCGGAGGCGGGCCAGGAGGAGACGTTGAGGACACACTGGTAGACCCCCGCCTTGGGAGGGATGAAGAGAACCTTCTGGTCCTCAGTGCTCTTAGGGCCGATGACGGTCTTGTTCTTCACCATCAGCCACTGGTAAGGCAGGATGTCAACCTACAAGAAAGGGGTAGAACCAAACAGCATACACAAAATGCCTTTTTAGGAAAGTTTAATGTGAACAATTGTCTTATTTCAACTGGGATTTAGCTAAATATGGTTTCATTAGAGGCCATATGAACACTCCAAACACAATAAGCACTTGACAACAAGTCGAGAAGTTGCTGATTAGTAACTAAAAAGGTAACAGAATTATATATAGATTCATTAGTTTCTTCCTTTTAATCTGAGAATGAACATTGTCTAACCTTGTCTCCGTCAATGGCCAGGCTGGTGATGGTGATGGCCACTTGCTGCCATCTCTCGGTGGGGTTGAAGATGCCCAGGGAGGTCTGGGAGGCTATGCCCACACAGCAGGCGTGAGGGAACCGCAATTCCTCCGGCACCACCACCTGGGCTGAAGGGGGAGAGTGGAAGGGTGGAAGCACACAGGTTGTTAAGTCATCTCCTACATGAACTAAAGAATAACTTCTATGAATGTGGTGTGACAGCATTCACTCTTTTTAGGGCTTTCTTTTAGTTTGTTACTGTGTGTTTTTGCTAACATGACAAAAAAAAAACATTTTATTTTCATCAATATATTTTTATGGCTTACTTTTTTTTATAAACATGCTACTTTTACTGGCACAAACTGTTAGTATTCTATCCTTTTGGTAACCATAATAACATGCACCAGAATACAACCACCTTCATTTTAAGAATCAAGGTGTCAAGGCCTACCTCCTAGTTCAGGCAGTCCTCCTGTAGCCCAGGGCCCCACACTCTGCTGGCTGTATGGTTCACCCATTCGCATCATCCCTGGGTCCAGCTGGTTCCGCTGGGGCAGAGGGTTGTGCTGGTGCTGGTGGTACCCAGCAGACAGACCTCCAGGTCCAGGGTGCCCTAGGCCAGCAGCAGGCCCATGGAGGTGCCTGACAGATGGATCACCGTTGTGTACCAGTCCTGAGGAAGGCACGCTGTAAAGTCCACTGGTTCCCGCTGAGGTGTTTACAACAGGCAGGAGTGAGCGAATAACAGTTATATAACAGTGCAATGAGTAAAACCAGTATACAATTTTTAATATGAATTAATAATATAAAAAACAATACACAAAATATTTATTGCTATATATGAAAAGTAAAAAAATGTTTTTTTCAAGAAGATAGTCAAATGTTGAAAATAGAAATATTTACATCCTATGTGGTAGTGACCCGGATGCAGTGGCCCTTCAGATCCCATGTACTGCTGGGTCAGGTGAGAGTTGAAGAGGGAGCGGCCAGAAAGGAGCCCGGGCACCCCTCCATGCTGAGGGTGATCCCCCATGGCAACCCCCTCGGGCTTGAAGCTGGAAATGGGCATGTAGCGCAGGTCCTCTGATGAATAGGAGGGAGGCAGGCCAAATCCTCCCCCAGGATAGGGCTTGTTGCCCTGGGTAGAGACGGAGCGAGCAACCCCCCACTGCTGCGAGCTCTGTCCGGCCACGGTGACGCTAGGCTGCTGTATGTTGAGGTTACTGGAGTAGCCAGAATCCACCTTGGTGAGCTGTGGTGGACCGGGCTCGGAGTGGCGCATGTGCTGGCCGTAGCCAGGCGGGTTGTTGGCTCCGTTGCCACCGTAGAGGTAGTTACACTCACTCTGACTCCGGGTGCAGCTCAGAGACGAGCCACTCCGCAGGTCAGGGCTTTTAGGGGGATAGGCAGGCTCAGGGCTCTTTGACTGCAGGTAGGGATGGAGAGGTGGGTCGCTCTGGTCCTTTAGCTCAGCGGGCTCCATCGGTGGGGTGGGACTGGACCTGACGATGGTGGTGCTCAGGGACATGGTCTCCCTGGAGGTGGGCAGAGCAGCGCCGTCGTTTATGGAGATGTAGGTGAGTCTGCTGAGGCTGGGGCTCGAACAGGTGGACTGAGAGGAGAGCTCAGAGCACAGCGGCCTGGCAGATGAGTCACCACTGGAGGATGGAGAGGTCACCGTTCTGGACGAGACACATTATTAAACAACATTAAGTCATCGTAGCCTCACATAAAATCTGAGAGTCTGATTGGCTGGACCATACAAAAATGTAAATCTGCAACAAAAAAAAAAACTGAAATACTTTTTTTTTTTAAATTTTTTAACAGTATAATTATCTGGAAGTTTCTAAAGATTTTAGCATGTTTGCACAGTCCGTGCATCTAGATGACACAGTGCATGCTTTCAGCAACAGAGAGGCCTGGCTGTACCCGTCAGCGCTGGGGAAGGAGGTCTGACTGGGAGAGGAGTGTGTGAGGGGAGAGGTGGACGGTCTGAAGTCACACTGGCTCTCCTCCACAACCATGGCAGAGGCTTCTGACGAGCTCTTGAACACTTCTAGAGGAAACACATGAGACAAAGGTGTTATTCACTTTATTATCATCCCTTCATCATTCGGATCCATGCTCGTTGGGGCGTCCAATACCCTTTCAAAGCCATTCAAATTCTACTGATAAAGAAAAGGCAATCATTAAAAAATACCTGAAGGACGGACCTTGAAATTAAGCTGCTTGGATTCAAACACCAAACAGATATTTAACATGCATATAACCCGTCCTTATAAATTTTCCTAATTCAGCATCTGTTAATATGTTGTGTATATGATCTACTCACCGAAGGTGCGATGAGCAGATGGCAGGGGGCTTTGACAGGAGAAGCCTACATGTTTCTCCACAGCCGTGGCTACAGGTGGAAGTGCCGCTGTGGAACCACTGGGAAGAGGACTGTTCTCTTGGCCACTCCTGGGCCTCTCCTGCTGCTGCTGCTGCTGCTGCTGCTGCTGCTGCTGCTGCCGCCGGCCTGGGGACCTTAGCCTCTGGTTAGGGGGAGAGGTGCCCTTGAGGCAGGGCAGTGCCGACCGCCCCTTCTTTAGACCTGTGGAGATCTTGGTGGACGCTGGGGTAGGCGAAGCAGGAGCAGGTTTTTCTCCCTCTGTACTATGGAGGGGTCTATTCTGCGACGTTGAGGCGTTTGAGGTGGACACCTGTGGACGGATTGTTGTCTGCTTCCCTCCGTTCTCGGTCGAGGTTCTGCTCCCTGGTCCACTTTTAATCTTAGGATCAGGCTTAGAAGTGGAAGCTTTACCATTTGTTAGTGGTTTATCTGTGGATGACTGCCCCGAGCCCACAGACCGCCTGCCAGGGTTGGACAACGCCGCCGGAGCGCCACTCGATTTTGGCCGAGGAATAGAGCTCCTTCTTGAAGTGTCGCCGTTGTAGGCCGGGGCGCTTGACCAGGAAGACGACCGTGGCACTGCCTGGCTGTCACTTATGGTAGCCTCCCCTGCGATGTCTCTCTCTTTCATCTCCGCAAAAGACAGGCTCCCAACACAGTCTCCTACCGCCTGAGCAGAGCTTCCCTTCTCCTGGGAAGGAAGTGCAGCCGGGGTCTTCCTGTGTGAGGAGGTGAGGCTGTCTGCCCAGCCCAGCAGGTCGAAGGTCGTGTTTTGGTTGACAGAGGTGTTGTCATCGCTCTCATTGCTAACCCTCCTCAGGTACTTCTCGATGTCAAAGGCGCTCAGCTCGCCAGCGCACACGCTTCTCTGCAGCGTGTCCAGCAAAGCACTGGACTGGTCCATCTGAGGTGGGGTCTGAGTAAAACAGAACAGAATTAGCGACTAAAATTGTATTACGTCACACTACTCTTTAATAAGTAAGGCCAAGTGAAACAGAGCACAAATCAAAGTACAAAAAAGTGTAGTTATAACCGTCTCATTCTTATGTAATATTGGGTATCTTGCTATAGAAATAAATCCTACAGTGACTCATTTATTCCATTACAAAACGTACATTTTGTGCCGATGCCTCCATCGGTGGGAGGTTAGTGTTCTGGGGCCGGAGCCTGCTCCTCTTAGACAGCTCCATGATCATGGCAGCCAGCTGGGAAGGATCAGAGCTGAGAGAGGCGTCGGCGATGGCCGAGGCAATGGTGCTGATGCTCAACATCAAATTGCTGCTGTTGCCAGGGGAGACGCAGCTCTGGTCTGCCAACTCTGAACTCCCCGTGACCTCAGCAGGCAGAGGAGGAGCAGGACGTGGTGAGGGTGAAGGAGGAGAAGGCACTGACCAGTCCTGAAAAAGAGATGGATTATTATAAAGGAAAATTCCATGTTTGTAGAACAGCAAACTATTATTCACTCTCGCAATACAAGCAGCTATCGACAAGGAGCAGATCTGTGTATGCTTCATTCAGATGTAGCCTACAGACTTGGTTTAACACAAAAACGACTTCAGTCGGAAATAAACTGACTAATGCAGCATTGAATTTACATCAGGAATGATAAGTTACCTTGTTATCCTTTTCACAAGGCTCTGGATCAGCATTGCCTTTAGGCGACATTCTATCTGCTGGAGCCCCTAAAGTTTTCTCCAAGTCTTCTACAAACCAAAGTATTTTTCGAAACATAAACATGAGTTATGACGTTGAAGTAAAACAAAGGCAAACAATGTACACACGATAAATCAGTTTGGTGTGGAAATCACTGTACCCTATAATATAGATACAAAGTGTACTTATTGTGTGGCCACCTACTGTTTTAGACCTAAAATTGTCTCTTTTGGAACACATACCAGTTTTCAAGGTTCGGTCGGCATCACTGGGCTGGGGAGAGTCGTTGTGGACAGAACTGTTCATGGAGGAAAAGTCAGAAGGCCGGAGCAGAGGAAAGGGTTCCCTCTTCTCTGGGGATGAGATGATGTAACCGAAGGAGGGCTGGAGGAACAAATAAATATAGAAATACCTCATTAAATAAAGATATACAATTCCATTCGGACGATAAATGTCACGCATTCATTTCTAAATTGCAATTGAAGCATTAAGCCCAAAGAAACCTCAACCCTTTCAGTTGTTTGCACCGCCATAAAACTACAAACACTCACCCTTTTAACGCCGTCGTTGTCATTCTCCCCCAAACAGCCCAGAGCCTCTGAGCGTTGCTTGAAGAACTGCCCCAGCGAGAGACGCAGATAGCTCTGGTTCCCCTGCTCAAACTCGGAGGAGACCTGGGAGGCCCTCATCAGGATGTGGCCACTGCCAGGCAACTTCCACGAGGTGTCGGCCAGAGCGGGGCTGCCGCTGGCGGGTTCTATCTGCTCCTCCTGAGAGACAAAGAACACACAGTGTTGTTTGCTATTGTCTCGCATTTTAAAGTAAAAAGAGTGAGTTTCTATTGTTTCCCATACAGAAAATGTTTTACCTAAAACCCAATGACATTTTATTTTATGTGCAAGTGGGACAACAGGAGATGCTGGGGTATTTTTTGGTCCAAATATGTGAGAACAGTAAAAGCCACCCCCAAGAAACAGTCTACTTCAAAACAGCTGACAAACCTGCATAAATTGGTGTTCCTTTTCAAACTCCTCCTGATCCTCTATGATCTTCTCAATAGCATTGCCTAATGTTTTGAGAAGCAAGTTAGAAGGGTTTGGTGCTTTGCTATACAATCAACGTGGTCATAAAATCATCAACTGTTTCTACAGTTACAGCTATAGCAGCTAGCGTCATACTAACAAGCAGGAACAAAGTCCTCAGTCTGCAACTGGCCCGCAACCTCTTCAGGTAGGTTTCCATCCACCTCTTTCTCAAAGGAAGAATAATACGCCAGGTCTGTCACCCATTTCCCCTCTTCATTCTGGTACACTACACTGTGAGTAGTGTTGGCACCTAAACAGCAGACGCGCAGCTTAGTTAAATCCCACACAATATGCAAATTAAATATCACCACGGCAATTAAGGTGAAGCCTTGACAAAACACTTCTGTCTCCACTACAAACATTTTGTGCCATACGGGAGTGCCTTGAAATTTGTATGTAAATCAAAATAAATCAATTCTGACCTAAATGTTGTCTGTGAAAATAAGAAAAAAATTATTATCCATCCCAGTGACAGGTCATACCCCCTGCTTGCTGGAACTCCTCCTCCATGTTGTCAGGGCAGTGGTTCCAGCCGTCGTCAGAGGAGTCCGTCTGGTGGATGCTCTGGGAGAAGTACTTGGGCTCCAGGGAGGTGGACAGGGGCACGTCCTCCTCACTGCTGTCCGAGGGGCCGGGCCCCGTGGCGTCCCCGCACGGCCCGCCTCGCAGCCCCAACGATGGTCTGGCTCCGTCACACTCATCCACACCCTCGTCCTCCTCCTCGCAGTCGGGAGGCAGCATCTTTGTGCAGGACCGTCGGGATATACATTTTAGAATCTAATAGTGTCTTAAGGACCATAAATCAGTGTTTGGGTTTCTGAGCCCACACAGAGAGACTAGCAGAAAGATGCTGTTTGAACTCTGCTCCAGTCCCACAGGAACACCCTACAGCCTCCAACATGAAATCCAAACAGTGAGCCGTTGATTCTGTTTTTAGCCTCTGGGATGTTCTAGTGGGCTCAACATTTGAACAGTCATCGTTCCAAGCACACAAGAATTACAGTACCAGAGCCAATAACAAAATGATAACTCATAAGTCCCTAGGGGCCAAGGCAGCTCGAAAATAAGCTCTCTGAAAACAGACTATTTTGTCCCCCGTTATATTCTATTCAATTCATTCTGTTGAAATGTGTTTTCCTGTGTCTACTGTTGGGTTGAGTTCTAACCTGTGAGAGGTGGAAGCTGCTTTGGGTGCCCTGGAGGTGGGTCGTGGAGTTATATAGAGTCTCCTGAGGTCTCCAGTCACCTGCACCTCCCCTCAGGTAGTCCAGCACTCCCTCTGTTGCAGGACCAGCCTGGCTGTTATCCATGGCATCCTACAGCGGAGCCGGGGAGCAAAAACAAAAGAGCATGCAAGTCATATGGCAGCTCAAGTAGATTCATTTTGTCCTTTAATCCCAAAAAAAATGAAGCGCCACCATGTATTTCCCCTGTTCTTATAAAAGTAATTCTCCACAGTAGCAAGCAAACATGAAATGCTCTGAAACAACGTGACGGGTGGTCCCGTGGACAGACAAGCCACTATGTAAGTCACATGGTGGTGGCGGTGCAGTGTAGCAGAACTGACCAGAGCCACCTGTCTATCCAGGGACATGCTCCAGTTGACCGGGGAGGCTCTCTGAGGTGGTCCCCCTGAGGAGCTGGCCTCTCCGGTTCCCACAGGTCCCACGCGGTCCCCCATCTGAAACATACAGCAGCAGTGGTGGCTTCCCGTCAGTCAAGAGTCTGAGGGAAGCTAGTGGCTTGACGTGATGGTGAGGAAAGGGAACGACTTCAGTGGGTAAAAAAAAGTGACCCTCATACTAAATTATTCAATAACAGAATGGCAGAGTGGCTTTACCACAAAAACTTGCCTGGTGTATTCAAGAACACAGGGACAGGAGATCTGCCAAAGGGTTTGCAATGCAATGTCACTAGTGACTGAAAGCAGGAAAAGGAAAAACATTCAGTTGACCTCTGAGTGCCTAGACAGGGTGTTGCGTCCCATCCCTGGAAGAGAGTCTTCGCCGACGTCGCTGCTCCCCACGATCCCCAGGCCTCGCAGCACGTCATAGGTAGTCTGCACAGCATTCTGTGGGAGAGGCACGGTGGTAACTCCTCCGTCGTTCCCGCTCTCCTCGCTCCCGCTGCTCCCATCCCCTCCTCCTCCATCACCTGCCACCGGGAAAAAGCAGTCAATAACGAAATAAGACAAAATTGTTCTCAAATATGAACATAGCATTTGCAACATCCTGATTTGTTTTAATAAGATGTAGCAAACGACGATAGCTAAAACTTGCGTCTTATGTGTCTGCCATGACAATAAAACTACTAGTGTGGGGTCAAAAGGTTAGTCCAGCCTAGTAACATAGTTTTACCAGTGACAGGGGAGTTGATGACCTGTCCCTCAGCGGAGCGTCTGTGTTCTATCCCAGATAGCGATTGACCACTGCGACCGTTGAAGGGCTCGTCATCTGAACTACCTCCTTCAAGACCCGGTCTGAAGCTGGGACGATGGCTCTCTCCGACCTGCTCGTGGAAACACTCATGAGGGGATTAATGTAATCTCTCAAGTATTCCAGACTTTGACGATTACCTCTAAACTCTGAGGGGAAAATTATTTACACTTTGGTTTCAGTAGCTTGGGGTGTAGAATTTCACTTTTAAGGATTTTTATTCCAATAAGAAAAAATACCAAACCATGGTGCCTAAACAAAATGAAATAGTTTTCATGGACCAAGTCAGCAAAATATGATAGGGTTTACTAAACAAACAACTTGAGCATACACTGATGCATTTACAGGCAGATAAGAAACGAGTTCTCACCAGTTGTCTAGAAGTGCTTGGCAGCATCCTGGTCCTTGTTGCGTTGCTGGGTCTCTTAGCTGCCTCCAGCTCATCCTCAGTGTCCTCCTCGTCACTTGCTGGGCACGAGTCCATGCCTGTGGCGGCCAGCCGCACGTCCGGCATCTGGAAATCCTCCTGACATGACAAGACAGCGCTTTGTGAGCACAACCAATTCAGACTGACAGGAAGATGGAATACACAGGGAGAGGCACCCAGTGAAAATGGGACCAGGTGGTGTGTCTTTACACCTTTTATTTGAGACGTAAACAAGGCACAACTATGTTGTATAATCAGAAAACGTTACGTTCAAAGACTTTATGAAAATTTCATGTGAATTCTATTCATTCTAAAAAAATGTTTTTTTAAAGACTTAAGACTGTTATATGTGTTAGCAATAGCAATCAATAAACAAAACCAAAAAAATGTACCTGATCAAAGTTGTCCAGAAACTGGTATCTATTCTTCTCGAGCTCTGTGGAACTTCGGTTTGATGAACCATCTTGACTTCTCGGCAGCACCTACAAAACAATGGCATAAGTAAATTATTTGATAACGTAACGATAATGCATTTGAATACAAATCTGTATGTATAACAAAATATGTTCTTACAGCTGCTGGGATCTCTTGTCCCTCCACTCTCCCTCTCTGCATAGCTGGAGTGACCAGCTTATTGAAGTAGAGGTCCAGCTCCTCATCATCAATATTGTTCACATCTATGTCATCATCTGGAGAATAAAGCAGAATGCAATAGTTGCCATTTGCAAAGAGTATTTTATCCTCAGAAAAACATCTGCTCCAAGAAAAACTGTGAAGATGCTGATTCTTTTCAATCTTGGTCTGGAAAGGTCAATAAGCAAGGAACATGTCATACCTGTGACATCACTGTTTGTGCAGTCCACATACATGAGTTTTTCATTGGCTAGGAAGCTGGAGACACTGCAGCGGTCGCTGTCTGTCCCCTCATTCTCCTCATCCACAGACTTCGAGAGGGGTACTGCCTGGGTACGGTTAGATGAGCGTTGAACATTGACAATCTGACAGAGTACTAACGCATCCATGTAATAACACAACACCAAATTAGGATGAAAGGACTTGGTATCACCATAGATATCTATGGTAACAAACGAGTGCATGAAATGGTTACCTTTGTATGCGTAACCTCTTTATGCCCTAAGTGGTTGAATGTTAACAGTCCAGTGGAGACATCTAAGACAAAGCAGACAAAAGTCAAAGACACTACAAATGGCGTGCACTCTCATTAATTCACATGTCTTGTAGCAATATCCAATCAAATTTATAAATTATCTCAGAAGTCCATAAAAATATGTCCATTTTCTAAATGTAATCAAGCCTCTCTCAATTGACAAATGCCAGGAAGCACACTTCACCATCTGCATGGTCGGTGGGTCTTCCAGACAGGAGGCTTTTGTGTGTGGTAGGAGGACCCATGATGGAGCCTTTGGTCCTTGAAGCAGTCTCATCCATGTTGATTTTTACTAGCATATCTGAGAGATGGTGTGCAGCAATGAAGTCGTCTGCATCCTCCCTGCATTAAAAAAACATTTACATTTAAAGTAAATGTTTTTCCTGCGCTTGCAAGAGGAAACTGTGCTTAATTAATATTTCTACATAATTTCTGCCTTTTAATTAAGGTAATACATGTACAATGATTCTCTCCAAGCTTAAAAATGATTGCCATCAGTCACGCATCTACCGATTCTATTCTCAGGAAAAATAAACACAAGGTACTCACAAATCATCTTTGAAACTGAAGGCAAACTTTCCATGCTCTCGAAGGGAACATTGGGAATTGGAAGAAGACAGCCGCCCACCCTCCAGATACGATGCCTCAACAGCATCCCCTCTGTAACATGTGAAAAAAATATGAACCCAACTCATAGTCCTGAGCAAGCAACTGCTATAATCCATCGCTAACTTACCATAGGTCCGACTGGCATTGTATTTAAGTAGACGGCGCAATATCAATATATGAATTGATGAAAGAAAGTACAAAACGTACTGGCTTTCTGCTAGAAGTTACATGACTTCTTGTAACCAATGGTGTAATAAAGGGGTTAAGTGTGAATAATCTATGAGCGCACCAATGGCATCTATTTTATTTGTCAGAACTGCATCTGTCAAAAAGCATAGATCATAAAGAAGCTGTGTCATATCTTTGGTTGGGAGCTGTGATGATCATGGCCTTGAGCGGGGGTAGTATTAGTATTACTGCCACTAGAACCATCAAAAAGTCCTTGGGTGATGTCTTAATGAAACAGTGCGTTGTGCTAAAACTAAAAGGTGCAACTAACAAATCGCAGTAGTATGTATACCCACTACAAACAACAGTCCCTGTAAGCCATGAGTGGGGGTACCATACACACCTGTTGTCTGCTCCCTGCCCGGCTCTAATTTTAGCCACGGTTGACGCAGCCACAGGCAGCCCAAGAGCTGAGCCCAAACTCACATTCCCCAGAGTGGCACGGCTGCTGCCCAGAGAGTTGGATAGGAAACTGGGGAAGGCCTCATCTTCCAGATTGAAGAAACTCTCTGCCATGATGTTGGGTGTGATTGTAATTGGAAGCCACAAGAGGCTATGGTCCAGTTAAGTTGCCTCAGACCATTTGAAAAGACTAAATAGGGGAATTAAATAGAAGAAAGGCATTTCCTATTGGTGTTACTTTATTTGATGGTTAAACAACTTAACTAAAACTTCACAAGCATATTTTAATGGCAAAAAAGTAACTAGATTGGAGAGTTTTATTCACTCTGACAAAGGCAGGGGTTTGAGTGTGTTTTAGGCGTTTCAGTGGTGCAGAAATACATTGATTGTAACATGCATAGTTTTAAACAATTCAAAGCGTGTAGCACATTGTACTCAGCAGTTGAACTAAACATGGTCATGAAAAAATGTATCATGTAAAACAAACTGTCACAATTTGCTAGCTTGCTAGCCAAATTAGCATACTGGCAATCCTGCTGCTAACTACCAGACTTGTTGACGTTCTCGCCAACTTGACACTAGTACAACATTATATAGGAAAACAATTTGCAAATAACTTAAAAGGTATGGTCCAGTTCACTCTTGTCTAAGCTGAATACTTGGAAGGAGTAATGGTAACCTACCATGAAAGAATGTTGTAAGATTCCTAACCTAACCCAGGTCAAGTGAGTGGAAATGAAGTCAATGAAGAGTCACATCGAACAGCGAAGACTCCGGTGCAACCCCGATATATCTTGCGAAATGCGTTATTCCATCAGTTATAACCCCTAAAACGCCACAATAGTAATTTACATATTGTTTATACCCCAAAAAAATGCTTGAAAGTCCACCCCAAATACGTTTAACAAGTTGTGGAGAAAAGACAGTTGAACCAGACAAGCAGTCAAGCACAACTTGATCACAGGAAGCCCGCGTGAGCGTCGCTTGTAGGAGGCGGGACATAGCCAGGCACCACGGCTTTATTGGGCAGGCTTGCCAGGGAGCATCAAAATGTTAATCTGTATAGGATGTTTTCTCCCGTCATTCATTCATACTTTGAAATGCCTTGGATAGTTTTGCAAATAACTGTTACTGATTAATCCGGTGGTTACAAATGAATAAGTGTAGTGACCATGAATACATGTTTTGTGATTGCAATGATTCAATTACTAATGTATAGTCAGTCTACAAGAACTACATTATTACCCATAAGCTTGTTGTCCCACTCTGATCAAATACAGCTTGTTGAAAGTATGTATGTTCATAGCAGCTGCAAAAATAGACCCTTTACCATACCACTTTTTTTTGGACACTGAATAGGAGGCAACTGCAATAGCAGGGCATGTGTGTGGCTCAACCCAAACGAGTAGCTAAAAGAATCCTGAATACTCCCACTATAAACGGAAGACTGTGTTGTGATGTTGAATCATGTGCTATTTTGGAGGTGCAATGATGCTCACGTGGTAGGTTAGTCCCCCCAAGATACACTGTAATCTCAGCAGCAGTGCACATTTGTGTGTAAAATAAATTGTAAGAAGTAAACAATATAACTTTCGGATTTCAAATGGACTTTTTGACATGCATATTCCTGCTTTAAATTAAACCTTTTTCAGATTTCAGTTTTGGTCTGTATTTGCCAATAATCTTGTTTAGACACATTCAGCCTCTCACACCAAATGCTCCCTTTACCTGGCATAACTGGCAATAAAGATTCAAAAGCTTTACTCATAACCGACTTTATGAGAAAACAGGCAGAACATGTTTTAAAGTTCAATGGGCATAGACCACAGCACTGGTCAGACGAAGTCACAGTTGAGCCAGTGATCACCAGGTATGTAAAAGCTGGCTTGAGTACTAATGGGATGTAAAAAGCTGGTTCCAGAGGCATTTGTATCTAAAGACACTAGAAATAACAAAAACAGCAAAGTTATCAAGAAAAAAATTTTCAAAGAATAATCCCCAACTAAATTGATGTGCATACGTAGCCAAAGTAGGAACGGTTCACATACACTGGGAAGTACAATACCATTATTATTTTTATCTCAGTGTATATTGTCCCATCATCATTGTCCTTCAGTTTCTGGCAAAGAGAGTAGTGCTTTAGAGGAGTGTGGTCTGTGCAGGGGGGTCTGTAACTGAAGCTGGGGGGACTCTGCATCACAGTGTTCTATGAGGGATGAGGGAGGAAGCAGATGGCCAGACCGGGACCCTGCTCTGGGGGGTTCCAGAGGTGGAAAAAAATACCTGAGACATCCAGACCAACAACAACAACAACAACAACAACAACAACAACAACAACAACCGACAAATGGAAAGACAAAAGTAAGGATAGGGTAACAGGACAGAAAAAAGGAACAATGGAATAAAATAGTGAATAAAGGAAAGTCAAAGAACAAATGCTTAAAATAACATGAAAGGGAAAAAGGACGTGCAGAAGCAGCATGCTCAACACGATGGAGTGCAAAGCAATGGAGATTGATTTAATCTTTAAAACAAGCCCCATTTATACTTGACAGCTAATACAATGGTTTTAAAGTTAACACAATCAAGAAGATTCAAAGTTCACTCAGCTAGTGTTATTTTTTATCCATAAACACATTTGCCAATATGAACAAAGAGTTTAACATATAGCAAAACAGCCTCACTTTCTGGAAAAAAACAAATGTAACAACTGAATAAGAACCCACAAAGAAGATTAGTAATATGTAGGATGCTGACAAGTCTTGGGAGAGGTCAGTCGTCGCAGGGGAGGGGCAAAGGCAGCTCTCTTGCCAGTCCTGCATGCATGCAACAAGCAGCAACATATTACCCTACTAGACCAAATATAAACACACTACAATTTTACATTCCATATATACATTTTTATTTCTTTATTTGGTTGCAAGTTGAAAGCAGGTTAGAAATAAAAGGAACAAAAAAAAGGACAAAGCTGATCACAGGCAGAAACCAGAAGCAATGTTCTATGTTCAGTCAGGAAGTAACTTGGTACAGATTTAATGTATCTAAATGTCAATATAATAAGGCAGAGTAGTTACACACCCAAAGCAAGGACGTGAGAAGCAAAAAAATAAAAATAAAATCCACACAGATCAAAACCAGAAAATATGGCAGGCATTTAATTTGGCCCTTATCAAACATGTAGTTGAAGCCAGATTTTTACACAATTAGAATCAATACACATGACAAATTCTACATTTTATCATGTAATAATTTCCGTTATGTTCAGGTTTTGTCTGTAACGTGCAATTTTACGAATAAGTAATTGGTTTTGTTACAAATGAATAACATGTTAATAAGGATTCTTCGTGGTTCCACCGCAGGGGCTTTTTCATCATGCAAAGAGTTTGGCAAAAGGTGACGATGATTAAAAAAATGCTGTCTTCCTTATAATGCATATCTATACTGACAGAAGGGATATTAGCAATAGCTTTTGGAGTTCAATTAAATTACAGAAATATTCACAAATATCCTTGCCTATCAAAATCTATACAAAACTTAGTCTAAATTTACATTTGTGTTGAATATACACCATAAACAAACATAACTGCTTAATTTATTTTTCTAAGACTGATCATTCACCAACGATATAGTCTATCTAGGGTTTAATCAAGAATCACATTTTCTGCTCAAAGCTAAGCTCTTTGCATGACTTGGTCAGTCAGCCCAGTTTGTGAGTGTTGATGCAGTCCCAGTGAGAGGTATTGTGAGTCATCAGTTCTGGTAGTTGAAAAGGGAGGGTTGCCACACCACCTACCTTCCCACCATGGTCCCATTCGGGGCGTTTTGGGAGGTCTGGACTGTGGAGCCCAGTACTGTGTTCATGGCAGAGGGCTGGCCAGACGACCCACTTAAGGGACTGCCATCACCCTTCAGGATTCCTGTGCACTTCCAGTTGTCCATGTAGTTGGCTGTGATCCACAACATCGGTTTAAGTATTAAGAGTATGCAAAGCAATAGTCCAGTCATATATAAACCTACTGCTTGCCACATGAAAAAGGCATATAATTTGATATGCCTTACAGTATGGAAATATTCAACAGAAATTGGTGCTATCCTCACCAGCCTATAAAGAAGATGCTCCTTACCTTTCCAGAGGCGCACACAGCCATCGTCCCCGGATGAGGCCAAAACAGTGCTGGTGATGTTCCAGCTGACACGCCATACCTGGGAGTTGTGGTTGTCAAACTGCGCCAAGATCTGAACCTCAAACTTCGTTGGCCCAGTGGAGGCACTCTCCTTCCTGCCAAACAAAATTCTAATGAATTGAAGCTCTGTCGGATTTACACTACAATTTGAGAACTGCATCATAACAAAACATGTCAAAAGAGGTGCTTGCTAAAATTTAAGTATTTAATTGTAAATCTCGTCTAAAAACTATGATATGTCCTAACATGTTAACAAAAAACAATGTTTGCATAATGCAAGATATCATTACCTCATGGGTACAAGTTTGAAAATTCTGACATCTCTAGTTGCTATGGCGAGCACATGGAAAGACCTCCCCAGATTTGAAGCAAAGGCAATGTCATGCACGGCCTCTGTGACAGTCATCAGCGTCTCTGCTTTCGCATATTTCCTAAGCATAGGGTACAAAAAAACATATTTAAGCCATAACACAACAAAAGGGTTTGTGGACATGTGAGCCTGTGCTTGTGTGTTTTATCATCCTTTCTGACCTGGTGTTTTCATTGTACTCGTATATCTGAACCTTTCCGCCGTATGTAACGCTGCTGTCGTCACTTCCTACTGCAATCATTGGCGGATGAGCCCTGGAGCTGGAAAATATATATAATTAAAATTGGTTTAATAACACTTATTTTATGGTTTTAGTTCATTTGTATTGTGTCAATTGGTTGTTTAATGTTGTCAACGCACATTGTCGTCCTATTACTGAGAAAATAAAACTTAGATGCTAAATACTTTTTGAGCAGTGTTACCGTACTGTGTTAAGTGCTTGTTACTAAGTATGTCTTAAGTAAAACACAGATCTGTGCAAATGGGCACAGCATACCTTACAGATACTGTAAATGAACCACAATTACTAATCTACACAAATTACTAAGTGTGTGCAATTGTATGAAGGAAGCATTGTACGTGTCAGACCTGGAAGGGTTCCAGGATATGCAGCTACAGCTAAGCTTGCAGGAAATCTCATGCTGCAGGGACCACTGGCTGAGATTCATCACATCAGGAGCCTCATAGATCCTCACCACGCCGTCTGCAGAGCAGGTGGTCAGCATCAGCCCCATGTGCTTTGGGGCAAACTTCACATCAGTAACCGACGTTCTGCTGTCCACTAAGGTGGTCCTCTTTATCTGGAACAGAAGGAAACGCCTGTTCAGACCCACTTTCTCATCTAAAAATCATATCAAATTCTGTAGTAGAGGGAACCAAGAGGACAATATAATAAACGTAATAATCTCAATTACCCAATGGCTCTGTCCTCTCTGTTTATCATTGGATTCTCCTACAATCTCCTCCCATACTGCGGCAGTCCGATCAAAGGAGCAGGATGCCAGCACCTGACCAAACTCTGGATGGGCCCAGGTGACACGCCAAACAGACCCACTGTGTGTCTAAAAAAAATATATACTTATGCTTTCTACTTTATCTACTTTGTTTTTCATAAATAGTTCACGACTGATCAACAAGTGAAAAAGGCATGGCAAATATGGACTATTAATATATGATGGCATATATTGATCACATCATGGATGTGCTTTGTGTAATTATACATAGTATTTTTATTCCTGCCCATGTTTACAAGTGGAAAGGTTTACCTTCCAGCTGGCTGTGCAGTGCCACTCTCCATTTTCACTCTTGTCCCAAACCTACCAGATATGAAACGATTTAATTTGAAAGTCTTGCAACAACACACTAAATAGGCTAGTTATCACACAGAAACAATGACATATTTCTAAGCAAAACACTGTGAGAAAAAGATAACCAAAGTGTGCTAAAGGCAGAGGGGGTAACAGGGTTTAGATGGTCGAGATCAGCTGATACCGGAAACAGGAAACACCTAAAAGGCATAAGTTGGCTTAGGA
>JAVQIZ010076079.1:0-11808 GCA_036023535.2 Galaxias brevipinnis
CCTTTCCCATGACTTGCTACTAATGTAATTCTTATTTTTTTCTTTTAAATTAACTAATACCTACCACCACTCCCACCCCCCCCCCTCCCCCCCCCCTCAACCACCTCTCTATGCTTTGCATTTTAAAAAGCCAATCATGATGTGATTATGAGATGCATTTAACTTTAGGTTTATCATTGCAAAAACCCCAAGTGGTTCTCTGGCTCCAAATCCACCACACCACCAAAAATAGGAACTTGCATTGTGTTGACTTCAGCATCTATTATCTCCACATGCACATTCAGTGTGTTGTTTTTTTTACCAAATACCTTGGAGACATTTCGTATTCCTGCAATTATAACCTATGTGTGCGTCAAATGTTTGCACAAAGCTGACAGAATATCAATTTATTGGCTTCCTCTACTTATTGAAGATCAGCATCTATTATAAAATATCACCACCACAATAGACAGTGATAGTGTTAAACAACATAATATTGTCTCAAGGAGAAAGTAATGGAATGTGGCACAGCTGCCTTTCAACCGTTTAGCCCAGAAATGGCCTAGAAAGTGAAGATGACAGAGGAGGGGTGCAGAAAGTGAGCTTCCTCTATAACGCTCTTTTGTTCTGGGGGAATCTTGCTACGTTGGCTTCAGTCTGCCAATGAGTCAGAATCGGCTGCCTCCTTCTCCATTTCTAATTTGATTCATAGCATGATTGGGGGAGCTGCAGGTGTTCTCCTTTATCTGTCCGCCAACTGAGCTGGATCTAAATCTTTTTACTGTTATCTCTGATTGCACCAGTCTAATGTTTATTTTATGGATGAGTACTGGCCACCTCCCAAGTCGTGAAGCGATTTATTACGTTCAAAAAGAGCAAGAATCATATTTCAATCAAAACCTTCCCTGACAGCATGAAAATTAAGGAATTAGAGCATAATCTAGGTCTGTGCCTGGATAATACTTTCCTTATTTGTATAACTTGTTTCTTCTTATTTAGGCTAAGTATATGTAAAGCACAATATGGAGATATGACAGATAGTTTTGAAGCAGGGATAGGAAACGTCGGAATTCAACTGGGGATCAAACCCTGTGTGACATTAATAATGATCGTATTCTTCCTGAAATACAAACATTTATTATACTGAAAAATGTTCCCTAAACTTTACAATGAGGTTTGACCCCCTTTTATGTTGCTATAAGTGTGAAGAAGGATTAATATGCAGCATTCAAAATCTTCT
The DNA here is from genome assembly GCA_036023535.2 of Galaxias brevipinnis. Classification (NCBI taxonomy): domain Eukaryota; kingdom Metazoa; phylum Chordata; class Actinopteri; order Galaxiiformes; family Galaxiidae; genus Galaxias; species Galaxias brevipinnis. Next base: position 1,220 of record JAVQIZ010076079.1, read on the forward strand.
TTTCCTTATGGAAAATGAATTTAATTACAATAATACAACACAGCCATAAAGTATATGAATGTCTCAACTGCCTTCAGCCATAGTCCATTTGCCCTATACCCAGACTTAATGAAAGATGAATGCTAATATTGAATTCATGTCATTAGGGTCCATTATATTAATAACTCTCCAATATGTGCTGCTAAATGGTACGAAACAGTTTGGTCGGGTTTCCATAACAGTCCCTATTAACTATGTCCGCTGGAATAGCAGACATGTAAGTAATGACTATTAAGGTGGTATCCATGGCTATAGCTTTCATAGGTGTCATTATGCATTCTTTGTCCTAGGCCCTGTAGTCAGCCTCTCAAAACTCTTTGGAAGTACGGCAATCACTAACCAAGCAAGACAGTGGTTGCAAGGAGGCGTGGCGTATCTGTCTGTCAATGAGTGGTGGGTGTTTCGATTCTTTTCAAGGACACAAATCTTTTGAACCTTTATAATTGACAACTCTCACAACACATAGTAAGATAGTAGAAATCATTATGAAGAATGACTGAAGAAGCAAACGTTTGAGATCTCGTTAAGAAAGAACATCTCTGTCCAGAAAGTCCTCAAAAAAATAAAATACAAAAAGATACAAAAAGAACTGTAGAAAACAGTTCTGAACCATTTCTGCCAGTTTTAGTTTTTTTTTGCGGACGGCTTCTGGCAGTAGCTTTTGGCGGAAGGCGGCAACTCAAATGAATGAATCGTTTTGCACAAGGATTCAGTTCTTTTCGTTCACTTAAATGATTTGTTCAAAAGAACTGATTGTTCGCGAAGGACCCGTACTGTCAGTAACCTTGCTTGCACTCTCCTGGTTAAAAGCACGGCTGTATCGGAGCAATTTGAACTAGCAAACCTCCTGTCTGGCTCAAACACTCAAATCAGTGTGCACCATTTGAATGGAGGGGCTTAGGAGAAGGATAGGTGGGATCCGCGACTCAGGAGGTTGACATTTTGTGCTGTTATGATATAAATTATTGCAAATTGTATTTAATTTGTGCACAGTTCTTGACTTCTAGAAGCCTAATGCACCTTTTACCTCAACTGACATTTACCTTGATAGCAACTGCGTACAAATATACGCTACCTTGACATCCTTTCTGTTGTTTGCAAGAAATTATTGGGGCTAGGGTTAACAATTCATCTCTTGGTTCACATAATTATCCCATTCCGACAGCTATCTGTCTAAAATATTTATTAGAAGTCCTCCCCAGTATTCGACATGACACTACGCCCTTGTCGGACACACTGATGTCACGCTTCGTTTATGACACAATCCTAGGGAAACCACTGAACTTGGTATAACATTTGCCAGCTGACACTTGAGATTTCTGTGCAATTTATTTAAGGATTCAATATTTTGGTTCTCATGACCTTTCTCAGGATCTAATCAAACTTGTGAATGACAAGTGGATTGATTCTTGGAGTGCTGTCATCCCACATTAAAAGAGAATAAACTTATTAGGAGGGTAACCTCAAAAAGCAGCAATTGGCATGGAGACCTTTTTCCAAAATCAGTTGTGGGTCTAATCACTCCATTTTTTTATGTTCTACTTAAGTGGCATCCCACGTCATACAATTAGTGTCAATGTTTTCAACTGCAAAAAAAATTTATTCTCATGATAACGTCACATTGTGGAAAATCATTGGGCATGTCAGTTGACAAGCTTGTTTTTTTGAACTGACTTCAACGCAGATCCCTTTATATACAGTATATGAATTAGAGATGCAATTGACAGTATGATCTCATTATCCTTTTCGTAATTTACTCAACAAAAACTAGGAGCCGTCAATTCATATTGAATAAATACAAAATTCAATGGCAGGTTAGCAAGCTTTTCATATGTGAGCTTACGTTTTTAATAGGTTAGCTGAAGTTTTTCATTACAACAGTAAGGGTAAGGTTGGAAATAAGATTAGATTTTTTTCATCGTCTACACAACGATTTTAACCCACCACCATGGAATCCATCTTGGTGTACCGTGAGCTACTCCAGCCAGCTGGCAGCAATAATGCCAGCACTATTACCAGTGTCGTCTATTTAAATCCATTATGTGTTGTTGCTTTGGATATCCATGCAGGCGTGCTGGCGTAAGGGCTTTTTATTTGTTGGTGTTGTAATCCACTGTTGTTGAGCTCATCCTTCTCGTGTCTGGTTTTAGTTTTTCCCTGCCTTGTGATATGTTGTACCTTTGTACGTGTACCAAATAAATTAGACTATAGGCAACAAATCCTGTATGAGACCAGGTTGCTTTACAGTATCTTGGCCTTACAAAAGGCTATAGTGCAACATGTTCACAACTCACCATAATTTGCTTTAATGAACTGGTATAAATGCTAGGAAAACGTACTGTCGGTGTAAAAAAAGATGTTCCTGATGCTAGAAACATAAATTACTTCTTGCTATCATTGACAGCTTGCTACTCACTCTTAATTAGCAAAGGGCACTATTAATCATGACTTTGGAAATGATTAGCTCCTCATCTTATCTGAGCTACTTTGTATCAGTAAAGACAAAGAGAGAAAACCCAGAGGGGATCGTAGAAACGAGTATGGGGGAAAAAGAAGAGGTATAAGTGATTGAACCAAACTGTGGCACACAGACACACATATACGTATATATCTACACAATTATAAACTATGGTGATGCTAATTCACTTTAAAATAGATAGCCCTATGTAGACAGGGTGTGTTTACGTAACTACCACCCTGTCATTACATTATGTGAACCAAAATGGTGAAATATTACTACTGTTAAGTTCATTCTTTAATTACACATGTATAATGTGAAAGGGAGACAACCTTGCTAGAAAAGATCTTTGAAGATCTAAAGAAAAGAAAACTAAAATTGTTGCAAGGTGACCACCTCATAAAGGACCTACTGTGCCTCCCTCCCCCACTGGTATATAATTTGACTTGATACACAACTAAAATTAAAAGATGTTTCCTCCCAAACTTTAGGGTCATGGTACCTACTGTGAATTCCTGGTCATTAAGGTCTTCGATAAGCTCCCCCCTCCCGAACATCCCTTGGGGCCCCTACCGAGCGCTTGTTCTGGGCCTCATCAAAGCAGGTCTAGAATTCCCTGACAGAGCAGCCCTAAGCACCATTTTCAAGGCTATCCTCCCTGGCAATGATAGGCTTGGAAATGTCTGCCAGTTTAGCACTGCAGGTAGTAATGGGAGGCACATCTCGTTTCCCAGACGACCTGTCTTTATCCGAAGGCTTATTTCCTGTATGTCATTCTTCTGGTTCCTGTCAGAGCAAAGCCGACTCTAATGCAGGTAACTAACGCTTCCTTTCCCTCAGAGATACACATTGCAGACAGCCGAGTTTTTATTAGCCTCACTTTAATAACTCTGTGTTGAATTTAATCATACAAATGATGCAGTGTGATGAAAAAAAAAGGCATAGTCTGAATAGGGTGCCCAAAATCAGATGCTTGGCAGTACATGGATCTATGTATCGGAAAAATACAAATATTTAGAAAAACATATATTTTTACTCTGAAGTAACCTCGCTACATACAACTTCACTCAAAAAACACTAAAATGAACACCATATTTCATAATAGTAGCCAATACTGTGGTCACTCAGCTAGCACACTCTGTAACTTGGATGGTTGCCCTTTGCTAATGAGGTCACACAAAGTCTCCCACTTTTCAGAGTGGTCCAGCTGTTTTCTAATAAGGCACTGTGTTTGTGTATGCTAATGATCCCACAGCTAATAAGCTCATTTAGAAACCCACCGACGCTTCATCTTCTCTGACAATTGACTCTCCGTGTATTCACACACACCGTATGCTTAGGCCTGTGCGAGGAACCTTACCAATGAGGAAAGTGTTTGGCTTGGGCCAACCTTTGAAGTGATGTCGGGCTACTTTCGGATGATACTGGAATAAGCCCGTTCTGCGGTAACGTGGTTGAGAAAGAAGTCGAAGAAAAGTGGCTGCTTGGTGGGCAAATGAGGAAATATCGGGTTGTAAGAAGCATAGTACGCATTCCTGCTCCTGTTTCCCAAAGATCAGTACAAATGTTCTTGTAGAATTTACACTTTAATTATCTGTCAGAAACATATGAATAACATATAGTGATGCCTTTCCTAGTAATTCTTAGGGGGTGAAAAGGCTCTGTGTTTTTTATAGGAGTTAGTAGCCTGCAGTATTTCTGACAACAGTGCAAAATTGTTACTGCCTGCTTTTCTGCATACATGACTTTATGCTGATCCAGGAAATATTCCTGTGCTTAAGACCTGGAAACCATTGACAGAATTAACCGTTTACAGGATCTCATTACAAAAAATCTATTTTAGGCCTATATCATTATATGCGGTGCTGACCTGTCGTGTCCAGTCAATACCAATCAAATGGCAGCTGCCTTGGAAAACAAGTTGAAAGTCAACATGTCATCTACTTTTACATTTTGGAACAACCCAACATGAATCTACAATATATATGTTTTAGATTGAGCACCTTAGAGTTACTGTACCTCAGTATGGAAGGTGTAGGAAACATTCCAAGTAATTATGGTTCCTCCTTGCCACTAGACTGGTCAACAATGTCTGTGACTCTGTGTGGATACCTTTGTATTATATTTACCTATATTTTACCCAAGATGTAATTCAGAGGACAATAAACTATATAAAAAAATACAACTAGCAATTACCGTCTACAGGAAGAAAATATTTAGAAAAGTGTATAACAGTTGCATTGACCTTGGCTTGCCAGCTTGATATCGAAGGCCATGAACATTATTTGACCTACTGAACCACTGAAGTGTTAAATATACTGATATTCAAGATGATATCAATCAGATTACAAACAATAAATCAACTCATGAAATACCATTTAAATTTAGCAATCCCCGTATTACAGTGTTTTGTTTTTCACATATTTTCAAACCAAAACTGTGTAACTACATTACCCTGACAATATTTGTATTGACATTTCTCAGTGTAGTATACAATAAAGTGATTTAAAAGTTGTTCCGTAAGCATGTTTCACTCTCTTCCCCCAATTGGTGTAAAATGGCAAATACAGCAGGTTGCAGAGGTGGTGAAACAAAACAGCTGATTCAGGGGTAATCTGACAAAATTGGACCAAAGTTACAACCTTTGGTTCTTCGGGGATAGAGACTGAGCAAGACCATGTTGAATGCGTGTGATAGCAATATGGGGACTCCAATATATCAACTCAGAATTGATCAGAATTGTAATGCATGACCAGATGAATGACATGTCTCGTGTTAGTGAAATAAAAGGTCAGGACACCAATGTGTTTTCTTAATTTCACACTCTTCTCTTCCTATATGTGGCAGATTTAAACTGCCTTAGCACATTCCAATACTTTCCTGTTCCTATATTGCGAGCTATATACTAAATGAAGACAAAACTGCCTCTCTAGGGAGCCCTTATGATACCAATGATTAGTGATTTTCCATTTCATGTGCCCTCAACCATTGCAGATACTCAGCTCTCTATAATGTCACTGAGCTGCTCCCCTTTTCTCAATCTACTCCTATCTCGCCGTGTTTTATTGCATCTCATGAACGCCAATCCTCGCTATTATTCACTGCCTTTTGCCTCCAGAGAATTCCACCACATTATGGGATGAAGCCCTGACGTGTAAGGCCATAAGGGCTGGAAATACTTTCTAGATTCCGTGGTGTAATCATCCTTGGAAGGGGGCCTGTATGAAGCACAGGGTCCAAGCATTAAAAGTAAATGCATGCAGTGTTAGTAGTTTACAAGTTGTCATCTTCCCCAACGACAGCATTTAACGTGGAGATATTCTCCATCTCATTACTAACGGTATAGAACTTTATCTGCTTCAAACATATGGACTTTGAGATTGGCTTTGTATTGTTATGCCTACAGCAGCAGTTGCACCTTGCTGAAAATAAAAGAGTGCGGTTAGGTCGCAGATTATATATTATTCTATTTAATTGACTCTGAGAAAACACAGGGTGCAAGGCTTCCAGTAAGAGATGGCCATGCATTGTCTATAATTGTGTGGACAGTATTGGATTATAATGGAACAATGATAGCTCAAATCCTTTTGTCCTTGCACAATAAGGACAGGATATGCTGAATTACTAGGAGATTGTTCCCGTTGAAAAAAGAAAACTGGCCGGGGTATGATAATTTTCAAGTGTGTAATTTTATTTTACTCAATAAAACTTTAGGACAGAGTCAAGGTAGTATACAAAACTTAAACGTAATCATTGTCTTGTGATTGTGTTCTATGTCCCTAATACAGTGCATATTTGATATTAGATATACCAACTTGCGTCACATGTCCATCCACATATCTAATAGATTGTCCCGCTTTGAAAACACCTGTTTCAAATCCACCATGAAGACAAATTATTTCTGTAGGGAATGCAGCGATGAAATCTGGAGTCAAAGTGTGACCTTTGACCTCGTCTGAGGAGCCAAATCAGAGAGCCGAAGAGTGAGGTGACCCTCATTTCCCCCGGCGCTCTCTTAAACAGCACAGCTGATGCCTCGCTATTGGCACTATAATGCGATTCCAGCTCATAGCGGGGAGTATTGCCTCCGCAGACAATGGTGCAGGAAAATGAGGCCGTTTTCCAAATTGCCATGTAGGATGCCAGAGCCCTCCGCTTCTAGTCAGCGGCATTTGTCAGATTCAGATTGAATCAGCTTTGTTGTGCACACACAGTCGATTAGGGGGAATAGTTTGGGTTTCAGCATTCCACAGAGGACACGGCTCTACTGTCATACATGGATTCATGCTTGTTTTTCAACCCAAGTTGTGTAACTGTAGCTAAGTAACCCACTAACACGCTCTATGGGGTGACGACAGAATAGTCCCACACAAGGGAAACAAGAATGTTCAGAAGGATGATTTTACTCAAAGCAAGAGACTGCAGTGACTGGGATTACTCTTGGTATAGTTGCAGCTAAGTCACAGTGTATTCTGCTGTGTGCACAATAATGAGAAGGGCTTGTACAATGCAGAACGACAACTCGTGCTCCACACCAAAATGAAAATGAATCCATTACTCCGTGCAACTGGGTTCAAGCGACAAATGTCAGCACCTAAATGTGGATCCCTTCCCCATTTGCAGTGCATGTATAAATAAATCCAGTTGCCCAATGTTTGTCTTTGGCTCATTAGTGACAATTAATCTGTTTGGGCAACTAGTGTCAATAACTTGGAACCTGCCTCGAAAAACAGTTATTTTTCCATGAACCATTCCAGTGTTTTATCAAGTCAGAGTTGGCAGACCTCCTAAACCTTCCAACAAAACATCTGCAGAAGAAACAACACAATTACGGAAGCCATCTGGAACAATAACGCCGGTGAATGGATATGATTAACACGAACATAAACAGATGGCACAGTGTTAGATTGCTGTTCGACAAGCACATAATGGGAAGCCACCTTAGGTCCAATTACCAGTGCTGGGAGTCTGTTGACGTGGAGGAGCCGACCGGACCTTTATGGTGAGAGGAAGCCTTCCTAATTGACGGAGCATTTGCAGGGGCGCTCCGTTCAGACATCTCCACCATGATTGCAGCGGTTGTGAGGAGACAATAGCAGACAGACAGGTGGGAAGGCAGACAAAGAGTGGACGGGTAATAACATCAGGAGAACCACTTGGTGTTCACCAGGGGTTAGGTTCTGGTGTGTAAGGGCTGTTCGGCATCACTGTGCTCTCCTTAAATGAGATTTCACCCAGGAGGCTGTCAGGAGAGTGACAGGAAAGTTCCCATAGGGGAACCACAGCACCTGTTTAAGATTCATGTACTGCGTGGGAAGGCTTTGATTGACTTACTGGATAACATCTTACATAATCGCTATGAAATCATTGATTTATCGGAGCCCTCATTTTCTTGAGGCTGAATAATGGCAGGCTGCATTAGATTTTTTGTGAAGTGACTGGATCCTTTAAATCCATCCACAAACGAAAATATAATTTTTGTCATCAATTCCTCCCAACGATTGTTTGGTTATTTTCAACAGAAGGTTCCATTCGTCCTTAAAAGCTGTGTAAGGATGCTATCACCTGCCACTAGCATCTTGGTGTCTGTATCAACGCCCTACTGTAATTGCCCAAAAATAGGATGCTGGGAGAACGGAAGATGGATGAGTGTCCTTTCCCAGTTCCTTCACTTCCTTCTTTGTAGCAGGTTGCCTTTCCTCCCTGAGAACATAATCAGGGAATGTTGACACGTAATTGCATCCAGCAGGACTAGCCTCATCAAGCCATTTCAGTCCAGCATCTGTTCACAGAGTGCCACGCCGTTGAGCGATGACGAAAATCAACCCCAAATTATATTTCCCCCTCCTGGTTTCGTTCTCGGCCCTTGACGTCTGCCAGCAGTGAGGTTTATTCACAAAACCAGCCAGGAAGGTGTGTTAGTGTTCCTGCAGAAAATGTGCTTTCACACAAGCAGTTTTTTTTGGGGTGGCTCTCAGCAATCATAAACTGAGCCTTTAACCTATGGAAGTAAGTACATTCTACCCATTTTAATTATGTTATTTTAATTCACGTTATTTTACTTTTTAGAGTATTTCTTGCTGGACTGTAGAGCTACACATCCACAGAGTACATATAGGAAGTGAGCAACCAATTTTCAGACTTTATTTTTATTAAATCACGTGTACCTCAACACCCTTTGTGTTTCAGATTCCTTGGACTTTGTCTCATTAGTCAACAAAAGCAGTGTTTGATGAGGACTAGCTTGGGTTCTCAAACTCTACTCCAGCAAGCATTTTCGATGAGCATACTCAGCATAGCAAATGTGTTTTGTTTATTTAGTTGATAGTTGAAAGCTTAACATCTTTGTTGTCTCGGTTCAAATTAGAACTTTGGAAAAGCACACTGTGGAGACAGATTTACGGAATGTTAAAACAGGAGAGTGGATATTCAGTTGAGGCTGAGTGGAGATGGCAATTAGTGATGTAGAACACAAAATGTTTCATTTCCTAGTCTGTTTCATGGGGAGCAACCAGTGTACCCCTGTAGTCACTATGACTCACATGAAAAAAGCATAGAACCTAGAGAAGCTTCGAGAGCAAAATACTAAATGTTGATGACAAGTCACTTTGAATGTTGATTCAACACTTTTATTTTAAACTATACATTGTGAAACAGTTTACAACATTTCTGTAATTAAGTCAAAAAAACATTTTATAATACAATCTTCAAAATGGCTAGTTCCGTGTTAGTCTTTAGCACGATTTTAGGGAAGAGATGTTTTAGTCACTGGCCAAGCACCTCACCGGGGTGGACAAGACCATGTTAACACCTAACAATGTATTCATATAAATGTAACAACCTCATAAGGAGTAGGGCCCCTCGTTGATTTCAGAACAGCTCCAGTGCTTGAGTGCTAATAACAATAATTCATTTTATTTAGTGCTTTTCTAGATACTCAAAGCGCTTTACACAAATTGATCGCCAATTAATAACACAGAACGAACTACGAATGGACCAACAGCTATCAAACACAACACTCAGTCTGAGTGATACCACGGCAGCCAATTTGCGCCAGACTTGCTCACCCAACATATTATGACAGACTTGCACTCAAACATAGGACACACAGACCGACTCCAGTTGAGTTGGCAGTGCACTGGTAGGAGGATGCGGCATGTTTTTTTTTGATGGTGGGAGGGAACCCACACAAAGCCGGGGAGAACATGCAAACTCCACACAGAAAGGTCCTTGGCTCAGATGGGGTTTGAACCCAGGACCTTCTTGCTGTGAGACAACAGTGCTAACCATTGAGCCACCGTGCTGCCAAATGCAATGATGAAGTCCTTGGGCAACAACAATGTTTAACAGAAATCTATAAACAATATGAGCTGTTCTTATTTTATCTCTTGCTTTGAATTTGCCTGTTTGCCATATGTGAATCGCTTTGAATTACCAATGTGTATGACATGGGCTAGACACATAAATTAGCTTTGCGTAGTATTACATTTATAGTTGCTATGTTGACTAACCTGGTCAAGCCGAATAAGCAAATGAGTATGAAAACTATTTATTTATGAAAATTACCCGGCCTTAAAAAAAATGTGTCCACCCCTCAGCTATTTTCTATTCCTATCTATCAGCTATTTTAGTTCTCGTATCCCAAGCTGGATAAAAACTGTCAGTGTTGCTGTCACCATTCTGCTGCTCTTTGGTAGTGGCGCACAGCTGCCTCATCAGTGCCCTAGTTGTTTCCACCCTGTGGCTACTTTTGCTGGGCCAGATAACTCACAATTTAGGGGGTCTTCACCGTGTACTTCATTGTTCTTATTAGCAGCATTTTAGTTAGCTCACCAGTCTACTAATGAGGGACGGTGTGTAAAATGCTTTGTCAGAGGGGGTCAGTGGCCGATGTAGGGTGGGCAACATAATTGCAGTAAAATATTTTTGTTTTAGAAACAATTTGCGCCTAAAACCAGCAGCAGAGAGCAGCAGATGCTGTGGATGCTCTCTACCCTCAGGGCGATTCTACGTAGATAGCAAGCTGTGATCAAGGAACATGGTGGTGTCATTTACATGATCAATCACTGCCAGAGCAGGCTGTTCTCCAGTC
>JAVQIZ010076160.1:0-11023 GCA_036023535.2 Galaxias brevipinnis
GTGTGTGTGTGTGTGTGTGTGTGTGTGTGTGTGTGTGTGTGTGTGTGTGTGTGTGTGTGTGTGTGCGCGTGCGTGCGTGTGTGTGCGCGTGTGTGCGCGCGCGCATTTGTGCTGCTTCGTTATCTTACTGTTAGCACATGCTTTTATAACAGATGTGTGTGATCAATAGCACATTGATGCTCTCGCATATAATTCCCCATCTCTTTTTCATAAAGACACACACACTCAGACACCCACACAACAGGATAAAGCCTGTATCAACATCTGATTGTGCTTCTCTCCGGTGACACGGAGAATATTGGTGCACACACAGTCTCATTCAAGCAGATAATTATTCTACTGGAATAATAACTGCAGGTTTCCCCTCAGTGATTCCAAATGAATAATAGATGTCATTATCAGCCTGTTGTTAAGATATAAAATCGGGCGGCAACAATGGAGCATAACTTTGCCCTGAAACCAGCTGGCATTCTAATCAATGGGTATGAGCCAAATGATTTTCTAAGGCTGATTAATGATCCAACCTTTTACCAGATTGTTTAGAGCGTCTTTGTTTTAGAGGAGAGCAGGTTGTGCCTCTCTTTGCTGATAACAGAGCATGTGTGTTCTCTGACACGACTGTTATAGGAGTCAATGGGAGGGTTAGGAATAGCTGAGTTTTGTCTGCCACCATACTGCCTGAGCTCATGCAGTCTAAGGGTCTGTTTCCTTTTAATGTCCAGGGTGGAAGAACGGATCTCGATTAGTCCTTAGACAGCTCTACACTCTCATACAGCACTGGAGGTAACCTGAGGGACAGGGAGCAGACAGAGCAGCTGTGGGACACATTAAAGCTGAGGTCTCACCCAGACAAGTTAATGTGGCTCAGACAGCCGAGTTGGCAAAAACGGATGTGTGTGTTTGTGTGTTTGTGTGTGTGTGTTTGAGTGGGTGTGACACCTAGAGAAAACATTCTCATCCGTAACAGGCTGACGGCCATCACAATAAGCCGTCTCTGAGGTCATGGAGCCAAGGGCAGCGTGAGCTCCAAGGACTATAGGGGCTGGGAGAAGCTGAGTAAGCGTCTGGTTCTCTCCTTTGTCTGCCGCCTGCCAAGCCGGAGAAAACATTGGTGTTGTTACCGATGGAACCCTTACGATTGGCTTGTTTGTCGACCTATCGGGTCAGAGACAAGACTTATTTTTGATTGGCCCCTGACTGTTTGGAATCACTTCGGAGGCAGTTGTCATGCCGACTGAGGGAACATGTGCTCTGGACGATTGGAAACAGACATGTTTGATACACCAGTGGCCGATTGAGCTGTGTACTACGTCCACTTTATTCCACTCATGCTGTGACTTCTGTTTTATAATGGTCATTTCACAGCTGTGAGACTTCAGAGGATGTGTTATGCAGCCCGCTCGTTATAACAGAGGACATCTAATGTGGGTGTTGTTGCTCAGCAGAGCCCAGGGAGGCTCCAGCAGGGGGTCCTCTCTCCTGACTAAGCCTGTGGTCTATGAAGCAGACTGGGCGGTGAGTCCTCACACGCCCCTCGGTGGATGTGATGTAGCAGAGAGAACGAGTGAGGGTATAGACAAGGAAGGAAGGAAGGCATTGAAAGGCCGATGAGCGGATAGAGCTATTTTTATCGGGTAGTATTATTTCTCTAAAACGTAAGTCTTAAGGCACTGGAGTAGACTAGCTCATTCTATCTTGCAGTCAGGAAAAATTGTGGAGGGGTAAAAAAAAAAAGACATCAAATATTCTGGTGGACTAGGGGAACTTGGTGTGACATGTCTGGCCTATTTTATTCTTTAACGATGCTCTCTTCAGAAAAATGAATTATTAAGGAAATCTACTTTAAGAGCAGCTCCTTGGTAAAAGGTAAACTTTACTTGTCTTGCCCTAATGGATGCCGGTTTCTCAACTTTACATCAGAAAGTGGGAAGAAAAAGAGCATAGAGGCATGTGCTACAAAGACTTGGCCATTGTTGCCTTTTTATGACATTTCTTCCTAAAATAATCATGCTATAGCGATATTACAGTCAACACAAGTAAAATTGTTTTCCCTGAAGGAAGTACATGGGGACGGGTCAGAGAAGATAGTGGGAAAAAAATCTGTTTTGTAGGATGAGTCAGCAATTATGTCTCGAATCCCTCCTGCAAACTATGATTATCATCACATTGCTGGCATTATCATACAGGACTCAGAGGTAATCCACAAATAATGAGAAAGGGACCTGGAACAGTGGAATTCAAATTGCCTCCCTCAGCGACGCTGACTCAAATTCATATTATTATATGAAAACACAACTTTGTTTCCTCAGCTCTTCGTCTTAGCATCCAAACAAAGTTTGATAGTTACAAAAAAGTTAACTACCTGCCCTTAAAAACATTATTTTTAATAAAAAATATACAATATAAAAATATAAAAAATGTATTACCCATTCTCAGTTTTACATTGTTCACATGTAGTCTTTTACTCGGTCAAGTTATGAAGTTGAACTTTGTTTGTAAATAATAGTGTGCTAGTTTAATCTCCTCTATAATGGTACTACCAGTACTTCTGTACTTTGAATTTATTGTATAAGAGTTTGTTTCCTTTAGTGAATATGGGATTCCTTTCACTTTAGTTCATAGAACTGGTCATGAGTTCCTATACCTCGGGTTCCCTACTGTCCTGTTGGAGCACAATGCTGATGCCCTACTCTCCTGGGTCCTGGTCTGACTGACAGGAAGGATGTGAGAGTTCAAATGGTCTTGATTTCCAATGTTCCATAGGGGAGGAAGCTCACATACATATCATTAGCTGGCAGAGAACAGGTAGAGAGTTGCACTGTCTATTTTGTACCCTGTTTTTAATTTCCATTCCTATTTCCGCCTGGAGTGTGTGTGCGCGTCAGACAGGAAAGGGTAGCATGCAGCATGGGGGCCGAACCTTCACCGTGGGACACTGGCTAAAAGGGTGTGTACACACCACAGACCTTTTCATTATCTGGTGTATCAGCAATATAGTTGATTCTGTCTCACAGTTTTATGGCAATGAGGACCGACTGACTGACTGACTGTCTGACTGACTGATAACTTTTATCAAGTGTGATATCACTGTTGCATGTTACTTCCCATAGAGGGCAGTTTCGAGCTACACACTTGCTTAACTGCTCTCCATCTCTCCTTTTTTTGTGTGACCAGCTAGCACACACACACACACACACACACACACACACACCCACACCACATTCCTATTTCACACAAACATACAATCCCACAGATCCAAGCAGTTAAAAACAGCCTTCATGTGAGAACTGATGGGAAATGGAGATGAGAGTGGAGGGAAAGGTGGCAGTGCACATTGCAGCTGGTGGCCAGAGTCCTAATGAGATCAGTGGGAGTGCTCTGGGTCTCAAGCAGAAAGACTCTCGCCCATGAATCTTACATGCACTTTGTTCAAAAGCGTGTGAATAGTCTGTGCACCTGCCAATCTTCCCAGCCTTTAGGATGGAGATCAGAGGACAGTCACCGGTTAGCTTTGCAAACCCGATTGGTTGATATGAAAAGAGGGGTTGGACCTTTGATGCTAATGTATTTGGTTAAAGCCCTCCAATATGAGCACTCCAATTTCACCAGTTTGATTAATTCCTGTAAAAGTAGAAGGTCCGTCACTGTGTAACAGTAATAATGATGGATGGATCCACAAAGCATACCACCCTTCTATTTAGGCATTTCTACTGTGGACTGAAAAGCCACTTGATACAGACATTTAATTCAAATCCTAAATATTTTTACACATTTTCTAATGGACGCAGAGTTGGGTTATAGCTTTGTGTTTTCTAGCTCTGACATTTCCTGTTTTTACATTATGTATTTTGAAAAAACAAGGGGATGCTTTTGTCTTTTGTCTACTTTTATATTGTGAGAGACAAACAAGAGAGAGCAACATTTGTGCCCTGAGGTTTCAGTTTGGTTCTGTAAAAACAGTAGCTGTTTGTTGGGAGTTGTTTGGACAGTGTGGAATGGGCTGTTGAACAGCTGGATTCTAGGTAAGGGGGAAAGAAAACAGATCAATCACAAATACAGCGCATGGGCAACTGGATCATGAGCCCGTTCTAATTCAAATGTGTCCGTAGCCCTATTCATTGCATCATAGAACAAGGCTGTATGTTGATTTAGTATGAATGCTATTGCGCAAACATTGTGCTATATATTACATAAATATATATACTAAGTTGTTGGGGAGTGCAAATGTTATGTAGTGTGTGTGTGTGTGTGTGTGTGTGTGTGTGTGTGTGTGTGTGTTCATAGATGTCTACTCTATTGTCTGTGTTGGTGCTCCTCATGGACAGTCATTAGCTGGTTCCCGGCCACAGTTATGTCAGGTCCCAGTGGAGGGTCAGTGTGTTTGGAGTGTGGACAGAGAGATGCGCAGGGCAGAGCCAATCCCACTGTCTCCCCTCTCCTGTGCTCACTCTGCTCTCCTCTGTCTACTGGAGCTGCAAATAGGGCTGGGGGCTGCAGGCTTTCTCTGCTCACTGCTCACAGGACCTCAACACTGGAGACCAGAGCTTGCTGAACATGTCAACATACTCAGCATCTTGCTGCACCCCCACTCTCCCCTTTGACCTCTTTCTTCCTCGCTTCCCTCTCTTTTCACTGTTGTTATTCCCGTCACCTCTGATGGATAATTTCCACTCCAATGATCCACTTTTAATGTACCGAATGATGGTTTGTTTCCTCCAGGTGGACATGCATTCTCACCGGTAGACTTTGAGCTGATCGATCGTAATCGAATCACATGCCTGACAACCAGCCACAGTCAGTTCTATGCCACCTGCTGCTGCCTGATGAAGAGTGGCTGTTAGTGTAACTTGATTAGCATTAGGATGGGTCCGAGTCAAATGGAAGAAGTAAACATATTTAGAAATGGCCCCCTCTAGAAGTTGTTCTGACACTGCACATCTTACAGATCTATTGCTACTCTGCATGCGTACATGATAATCCTCCACAAATTGTCCTGTGAATCAATTCCAAATTGTTCCTTTCTTATCGTCTGGTCTTGTTTGTTTGCTTTGGTTCGGGGGCTGATTTCTTAATCATGTATCTCATTTCACTTGTTCACTCTGGCACGTTTTTTCTTTTTTTTTCTCGTTTGTCAGAGTGGAGCCCTACGTTAACCGTCCTCACAAGTGATACAGGAGTGTAGGCATCAATTAGGCAGAACAAGCTGGGAGCGCTGCTCCGCATCAATATTTATTTCATCTGCATATAGATGAGATTAGGTTTCATGGAGCCATTTGCTGATGAACCTCTTCCCTCCACTCTGACTCCCTCTCTGTCAGCCCGCCTATGAAGAGATCTCTTGTTAGACGGAAAAGGAGATGGAGGCGCGCAAGAGGGGCCGAGGAGAGTAATGAGAAAGAAATCGGCTTCAGAAGTGTTCACACTTGAATAGTTTTTCAGGAGTGTGTGTGTGTGTGTGTGTGTGTGTGTCTTTGTTGGAGGGTCTCTCGGTCATGCATGTGGATAGAAATTAGATCATGCAGCTTTTGCGGTAGGTTCAAAGGTCAACCCCTAGAAGACCATTTGGCTTCTGAGGATTTGATGTTGATGTCAACGGAGTGTAGAGCAAGAGGCTGCGGCTGTCGGGGCTCGGGGCTGGGAGCGCGTGGATGGGCCATACTGTTTGTTCTCCACCCAGGCCACACTCTGGCCCTGTGCAGGCTTAGCGAGCTCTGCACAGACATCCGTGGCTCTGCCAGAGAGGCAGCGTGAACGAAAAGTTGTTTGTTTAAAACATTGGAATTACTTTCGGGAAACTGTCTCCACCAGGAACCCTACAGCTACCTGAACCTATTTGAACTAGCGCGCTACAATGATGGGACACAACTGAAAATAAACAGCAAAAAGAACTGAGAAATATAAACCGGTTTCCACTGGTTTATGTGGAACAGTTTGGCTACAGTTGGCATGCACGACAGCTGTATCACATGTGTATACACACATAAAATGCTAGTACAATCTCCCTATCATGTTTCTTGCAGTCCATGTTGACGTAGACACCCAGAGAGTACGCAGTGCTAGAGGAAGAGAACGGCACAGGGGAAATAGTATCAGAGCAGCACTCTCCTGTCCTCTACAGTCTCACCCACTAAAACCGTGTTCAACTTGTTCTTTGTCCAAGAGGGACTCTACTTTGCCAGACGTTTTGCAAGGTTGCTGTGCTCAGAGAGCCTTTGGCAGCCAAAGGGCGGTATCGATCAGTGCAGAAAAACCACTGTTTCTCCCGTTGTCAGTCGCTTTATTGCGGCCACCAAACCCAAGGTCAATTTCCTCCGCAAAGTGCGAGGCAAAGTGGGTCAACTTTGTGGAGTGGAAACTTGGTAGTAGAGAGAGAGAAAGAGTTGTGTCGTGTGTAATTACCTTCCAGACGAATGGATTGAGCTGACCGTTGTTGAATTAGTCATTAACCTCTTCACACCCTCAGAAAATCAATGTGGTGCTTTGTGTGATTGTTAGTGGGTAAAGGGACAGTGAGGCAATGGCTCGTTAGAATAAGTGGGAATCTCTGTCTCACCACTTCCATGGAAGGATTGGCTGGTTGGATTAAAGTCCTAGGTTCAAATTGTACCAGACTAACGCATCAGATGTTATAGTTCAAGTCTTAAGCATTTTCTAGTAACAGGAAACCAATGTCTTCTAAGACTGCTTGTGTGGCAATTAGCCACTGTATCGTTATATTTTACAAGGACAAATGCGATGGTGCTGGTTTGAAGGGAGGAAGCAAGTAAGCTCTTCAAAACATTGCATTATGTAATGTAAAGTAATTTAGCTTGAATCTCGGATCCATAGGATTGTGGGAATTTAACTATTTGAGACTGGTTCTCGATTCCTAGCCCTGTGTGGCCTTTTACTTACTGTATGTGCAAAGCACAAGGTGCCAGGTTTAATAGTAATGATTTGCAAACTTCTCTCTTTGTGAGCTCTGATTGGAGCAACCAAATCCTGTTGGAATGTGACCTGACATGAATCCCTTGTTGGATTCTATTACGATAGAGGAACTTGCATACCCTCTCCACTGTCTGGCTGTAGTGCTCTCCAAATATCCCATAGTGTGTGGCACATCATACTTTTCTTGCAGTTTAAGGGTTTACGCATGAAATGGTTCCAGTGGAGATTGTTACACAGGAACATGATTGTGGCTCTCTCCTCGGCATGCAAGCAGTGATCCGCAGGCAGCTGCCAGATGCAATTGGGTAGAAATGTCTGTGAAGTCTGCAGTGATTGGCTGCGGGGGTGGCTGTTGTGACATTGCAGGTAAAAAGCAGTTGATCATGCCAGGAGGTGAACAAGAAAAAACTCACTGAGTCACTGCTAGCTGGCTAGTTGTGTGTGTCTTTCTGTGTGTGTGTGTGTGTGTGTGTGTGTGTGTCTTTCTGTGCCTGTGTGTGTGGGTGTGCGCGTGTGTGTGTGCGCGCGCGCGTGTGTGTGTGTGTACATGTACACTACACTGCTCTGTTTGTGATTAAATTTAGAACAAACGTATCTGCAGTATTTCCCCTCAGAGTTGAAGTGTGTTGCAGTTCATTAACACATTGTTGGAAAGAAACCCTGAGCAGTGTGTGTGTGTGTGTGTGTGTGTGTGTGTGTGTGTTGACATGCAGCATTAGGCTACTACATGAAACATAATTACCCAGAACTTTTGCACTACCCTTGACCATATTAGCTCCCAGGAAGCTACAAAGAATATCACCTACATCAATTACCCATAATTCATCTCTGTGGTGACAAAATAATCCTATTGGGACTTGAGATATGTGGTGTGTGTGATTCAGCAGCGGCATTTTTTAATCTCCTCCCCATCAGTCTCTGCTCAGCTCAGCAATTCAGAAAAAAACCTGGGCTCTGATTGGGTTAGTGCAATTAGATGAGCCACAGTGTGCAGTGTAATCAGAACGGGGCTGTATTGTGACCGATAATGACATGCTGCTGAAGTAGGCCCAGCGGCAGCCATTAGGGCTCTGCTCAGTGTTGTTACCTCGCCTTGGGTGCGGTCTAATAGGGATGCAATTCAGTTTGACTGTCTGTGGGGTAACCCCAGGACGACTCATCCAACCGTGGCCACCAACCTAGTAGTATAGTTTATATGTTGTAATTGGCAAGTAAAAGAAAGGAAGATAAATCTATCTTTCTATTATCACCCATGATATGTTGGTATTTTTGTGTGATAGATCTGATCATGCTGAGAGCTGTTTCCCATGCCTGCAAGTTCTGCTTTCCTCTGCTCCTCTGGGTGTGGGTGTGGGTGTGGGTTTGGGTGTGGGCGTGTGTGTGTGTGTGGGCGTGTGTGTGTGTGTGGGCGGGCGTGTGCGCGTCTGCGCACGCGGCCCTGTTAACAGTATTAACCCCAGCTTCTGTGGGACGAGCTTGTAAATCCCGTTGTAATCAGATGCAAAGATAAAGCGTGCTGGTCTGTGTGTGTGGTCCTCCTCACCTCTGATCTACTTTCCTCTCTAGTTTTCCCCTACCACCCCCTCCTCTCTCTCGTCCTCCCCCATCTCTTCTTCTCTCTCCTTTCCTCCTCTCCTCCCTAGGCTCGCATGGATTTTTTACCTGGTTCAATTGGCCTAAATGGCTCTATCGAGGGACATCTGTGATTACGCCAGGGCCCCGCCACTTAATGAAAGACCAATTAAGGAGCGCACTATTGATCTTGCTCCTACCACGCCGTAAGCAAAGGATCGCTGTCTTCCTCAGTGGCCAGTTATGTCATCATCGCTGTCTCTCTGTTTTTCTCACTTTTCCTGATCTGTCTTGGCCTTCGTCTCTCCGACTGAGCTCTCAGTACCTGAATGGGGGGTATTTTTAAACTGTCTTCAGACAGGAGTGAGAGAAGCCACAGAACCATGGTAAGTCGCCTTGTCTAGTAAACAAACTATTTTGGCTGGCAAAGAGGTGTCTGTCTGCATTTTAGTGCTTAATTAATCTATACATTAGCCGCACAGCCCATTAGTAGCTTCATTCTGTGACTGTAGTCATTTATCTAGACATTATCCAGGGCCAGGAAATCAATGTGCAGGATGAAAAGGAGGTTTTCATCAAAGACATATCCATCTCGTCATATATTATTTTTGTTTTTGAGTGGAATAGTTGGCTGTTAGCGAATGGTAAATGCCTGGCTGACAGTTGCTTACATAGTAAACAGTACATCATCTGTCAGCAGGACTGTGTTGTAAAGGACACATATGGAGACGCTTAGTGAATCGTTTGTTGTGCTACGTAATGTTTAGTTCCTTGAATAATTCACATGGTACCCTCTTTAATGCTTGGGTAATACCAATGCCTATGAGACATTGAAAGAAAGAGTCTGAAGAACTGCATTTAAGAGTATAACAGTGTGTACGAATGCATCACCAGCTGTCTGTGTCTGTCCATGGGTGATGGAAGTGCTATTGTTGTCTTGGAAACTGGATCATTGGCACTGCATTTGTCTGGCTATGCTTCACTGTTTCTGTCAAAAACGGTCTCGGATATGGAGGGGAGAAATATTAAGAGCGAGACCTAGTCCACGCTTCTGCACTGGCTCTTTTATGAGGCCACCGCTGTAGTACCCTGTGGTTTTCACCTCCTTGACAAGTCAAAACATTTTCTATGGATTGATTTTCTGAGAAGTAAAGGACATCAGTAGGGCGCTGTAAAAAGAGCAAAACACGCAACATACAAGGGGGTCGAACCGGCCACTCTCCACTTACTGCTCGGCGGTGTTCCTCTAGCTCTAGCTAGGTAACCCAACGGCTGGCTTGGTAACCCAACTTCCTTTTCTATCCAGGCTTCCGGCCGTCATTTAAGGGCCTCGAACGCCCCGACGTTCCTCCACTGCTCTCTCTCTCTCCCTGCTCCAGCTGCGGTAGCTTCTCCTCCTATCCCTTTCCTCTCCTCGTTTACTGCACGTCTGACTCTTCCTCCCCTCGTCTCCTAAACACCCTCTTCCTCTAGCCTGTTGAGACGAGCGGCAGTCCGCCGTCTGGCACATGGTGTACATGATGGCAGCCCTTTGATAGTGCCGCCTGGATCCCATGTACCCCCCCGTCCCCCCCGTCCCTGCTGGCAGCAGCAGGCTCCGCTGTCTCACAGCGCACGGCGACACTACCTGCCATCGACACTCACCTCCTCCTCACCACTGTCGCTCTTTTCATCTGCTGGCATGGCTAATGAATAAGTAAAGAGCCGGTTGCAGATTTGTTCATCGTTCTTCTCTGCTCTGTGGCAAAGAGGGATAAAGGGGAAGATGAGAGAGAAAGAGAGAGAGCGAGAGAGTGAGAGAGAGAGCGAGAGAGGGAGAATGGAATGGAGAAAGACAGCTTGCATTGCGTTGCTGCAGGACAGGTTGAGGTTTAATTCCTCTTGAAGTGCAATTCTATGTGATCATGGTGATGGATGATGTATTTGACAGTAGTTTGACTAGGACGTATTGATTGATGCTCTTGTCGCTGCCAATCTTCCTTCCCATGCTCACTCTCTCCAGCTGAGACTTGCAGTTGAACTCTTGGCTTGTGCTCACCAAAGCCTCGGCTCCTGCATCCTTATTCATGTGTGACATGGCCTTTGGTACAGCCCGCGATGCAATACGTTCACTTCTAAAAGACCCGTATTACATTCCTTCCTCTCAAACGGTATGTCTTGTTTTTGACACAGGCTCTTTGGTATGTGAACCAGCGTATAGCCTGTCTCCCCCATTCTTGAACCCCGCTGTTACTCATCGATCCACAGTATAGACCGGGTTGGAAAGTCACTGCAGTCTATGATGGACACATTCCATTTCCTGCTCCAGCAGCGATATCAGTAGCGGAGATAGACCTGTCTCATTCTCACCACTAAAATGGCCCAGGCTTCCCCACCTAGAGAGATAGATAAACTACACACACACACACACCCACCCACACACACACACATGTTCATACACTCAAACACATAGGCCAATTTCCATGCTGATGAGTGAACTTTGAAGGACCCAGCATGGGGCCAACAGCAGCCTGGAATAACCTGT
>JAVQIZ010076184.1:0-15280 GCA_036023535.2 Galaxias brevipinnis
GTTGGAGGGGAGACCGACTCAAACCACAAACGGGTCCAGAGGAGTGTCCTCTCATGATAACCACGTCCCCCCGACGACTCGTCCAAAACGGCAAAAGGATGGACTATGGGTTCTGACACACCTCTCCAGGTGAACAGCTGCGGTGGTAAACCGTTGTCCTGAATCACTCTTTTTTTCCCTCCGTCAAATTCCCACGGAGTCCATTCCCTCACCAGATCCACATTAGTGATGAACGGTCAAAGTCATGATCCATGTTTCTCAATCTCCACGAAAAGTTGTTTTTCAATCCAATCAAGAGTTCAACCACTTGGTGTCAATGGGTCGTTCAAAGTTCCAAACTGCAAAAAAATAAAAAATTATGATTTGCCAAAATTAATTCCCGTGTTGGTGTTCCCAGGTGAGATGGCAGTGTTCCCAGGGGAGTGTCCGTCGACAGTGAGCGCCTGTCCCTGGTGGAATGATCCTCCATGCAGGCTGGAGGGGGGCAGGGGACACAGGTGAGGATCCTGGGTGGAGACTGGCTGGCTGGCTCAGTGAATGAACATTTTGGCTCTGGGACAGGGGACTTTTACACCAGCCGGGGGGAGAGAGGGAGAGGGGGGTGAAGGAGGCAGAGAGGGAGGAAGAAAGGAAGAGAGAACGAGGCGGAGAAAGATGTAAAAATGGGAAGGAGAGCGGAGGAGGTCCAAAGACAGAGGGAGAGAAGGAAAATGAGAGGGACAGATGAAGAGAAGGTGGGACAACTAGGGAGAAAGGGAAGAGTACGAACCCAAACAAGGAAAAGGAGAGGAAGCGAGTGACATGGAAAGAGAGAATGAGGGGTGGGGGGGGTGAACGAGGGCAGTCCATCAGCCGCAATTTTTTTTTTTTACCTGAAATTAAACCGAATTTGATCAATCGACTGCCACAGTGCACTATTCTCTGCCTGAAGCGAGTCGTGAATCGTTCGGCAAACTGATCTTGAACCAGCCCCCGTCAGAGTGGCAGTGATTCATGAGTCGCTTAGTAAGCGAAGCTTGAGAAGAGTAGCAGACTCCTCTCATAATGTCAATGGAGCCAAGATCACTTTCTTGTACTCTCCCCAATAGACACATTACTGGTCAGTGCATCCAGTAATACTGCTTAAAGTCCAGCTTTGTGTCACAGGAACGTGGTGACTAAAACATAGTGGAAACTAGTAGAAAAAGCTATAGTATATACAAGAAACCGCAAATCTAATGTCATTTGACAGTGAGTGCCAGTACGTTCCCCTAGGAGTCAGTAGGAAGGCCATGATTGTGATGGTCTTCATAAATCAACTGGTAGAGATAATGATGCATCTGACCACTAGATGGCTCTCTATCCAGTATCCAGACCCAGAGATACTTGTGTGAGATGAGGCTTACTCCAGAGACTAATAACCAAATCAATTATTCTACTATTCAGGAAGATGCAGTGATCCCAGTGATTTTTACAGTATATGTCCCTGGTACAGTACCCTAAAAGTTGCTATTCTAGAGAAGAGTAACATGCCACACATTGCAGTGTGGGATTTTAATATATTCATATAGAACCATGCATCCTCAAAATCATCTTTCTTTCTGATCACAAACCTTCAATTGGTTTGTTGACGTGGTTAAAAGGCTGTCAACCCACCCATCCCCCTCTCCTCTCTCTCTTTCTTTTTTCTCTGTCTCTCCACAGATCAAGGTGAGGGCCAATGTCCCCTGAGGGCCTTAGCGCTCCCTGGCTGGTCCCTACAGGGCCCGTTCAAAAGGCCACCAGACCCTTAATTCAAGGCAAGCGGCCCGACAGTGGTGATGTCATGGAAAAGTCAAAGAGGGTTGTCCTTGGATACGTTGGGGAGCTCTTCAAACGGAATTCTGAGGCCTTCCTGTGTTTTCTAACACATTCCCTCTCTGCATGCATGCCTCGAGGACAGAAGGCACTGGAAAACCAGGATACACACACACACACATGCACACAAACACCTAGTGTGCGCAGCACATAGGTTTGAGAGCACGCACCCATGGTTTGGTTTAATTTACAACCACACAAATTTGAACCACCAAACACTTTGACCTTTTTTTTTTTTTGCTATTTTGAATTTAGTTTTACTCACAACTCATTTAAGAGCATTTCAGACCTGGATGGACACACGCAAACTCAGCTAAGAGTCTAATACAGAGGTTCTATTTGAGGCAGAGGAAACCTATGTGCTCCACCTCACGCTCTGAGAAGCGTTCTCTCTCTGCCACACGTTCGCCCAGCAACACATGACCCTCTGTTTCACCACGTCCCCGCGCCCAACTTTCCTACGTTCCACTATTCTGGGGACATTTCCGAAACTTTCCAGCCTCTCTCTCTCTCTCTCTCTCTCTCTCTCTCTCTCTCTCTCTATCGCACAAACACACACACACACACACACACACAATCTTACTTACTAACTCAGTCATTTTATCAGACACACACACACACACACACACACACACACACACGAGTAGTTTGACGGTACATAACTTTACGGTTCTTTACCTTCTTCAACGTGGACCCCTCCGGCTCCGTCTCCCTCTCAGGAGTCCGTCCGCCCGTCCGTCCTCCGTCCCTCTGTCCAGCTGTGTAAACGCCCCCCCCCTAGCCAGCCGGCTTCCACTCCACACACACACTCGTCTGCACAGCGTTCTCCTTGTTTCAGCCTCCCACCACACACTACATCTTTATTCCAGAGCGGGCCCGTTTAATTCAGGAGGTCCCTCGTCCGAAAATATGACCCTCCTCCTCCTCCGTCCGTTCTGTCCCCCCCCCCCCTCTATCTATCCCAGGGCTGTCCAGGGGCATGTAGGCCCCCCCTGGTGAGGTCTGATCAGATCGGAGCGCGCCCCCTCGCCTTAGCCAGCGGAGCAGGCAGAGATACTGAGACAGCCGAACATGAGGTGAGCAGAGTTGTGGCCCCTGCTGCTTCTGGAGGGTTGGGGCCACGCCGCTCCACAGGCCATGCCTGCCAGGGGCTCTCTCCGGTGGGCAGGACGGGCCAGGATGTGGGGGGCGGTGCCTTGGAGGTCCGGATGTCGGTCCCTTATCTTTGTCCTTCAGTCTCCTTGTCTCCTTCCCTCTTAGCTTTCCCCTCCTCCTTTTTCTCAACTCTCTTTTTTTTTTTTTTAAGTGTCCATCCTTGCCGTTCACCCTTCACTCCTCTCTCCTCTCTTGCTCACACAGGCTGTGTCATGCTGCAGCAGCAGCTCCTCTCTGCATCTCCATCGCAGCGTAGCCCCCAAAAGCACTTTCTCTCCCCGTCTCCCCCTCTCTCTGACGCTCCCCGTGTCCCAGTGTCCCCGGCTGGCTGCCTGGCCGTGGTGTTAGTGGAGCCTGGCAGACTGACGCAGCTCGAGCTCCTTCGCAGGACACCCCTCTTTCTCTCTCTCTCTCTCTCTCTCTCCCTGTCCTCTACCCCCCTCCTCCCTCCCTGGCTATACCCATCTCTCTCTCTCTCTCTCTCTCTCTCTCCCTCCTTCGCTCTCTGCAGTGCAGACCGATCCAACAAGCCTCCGGACTGTTCCTCCACAGCCCCCACCACCCGCCCTCAGCTCTCCTCCGCTCTGCCCAGCTCAAAGCATCTTTTATGGGACTCGTTTATTTACCTTGGCCCCCCCGCCGTGGCTGTGCTGCCGGCAGTCTGCGGGTCCCACCGACACCGGCTGCCCGGCTGGTAGAGTGAGGCAAACTGCAGCAGGAGAGCGCTCCCTGACACGATCGATATGACTTGGCATCAAAATCCCTCAAACACACACACACGCCAATTTTTTGTGTCGCCATCAGGCGAAACTTTACGGTTCCCAAGCAACTAGATCGCTGGCTTGAAATGTGACACACTTTAGTGGGCGGAGTCGGACCGCTCTTTTCGAAGACGTCTTTGCCCTCGCACACCTCTGCATTACCTTCAACACACTCTCCATCACCCCCTCTATACACACACTAATTCTCTCTCACTCGCTAAACACACACACACACACACACACACACATTACCGCACACCCATGTTCTCTCTTTGTCTCTCCATTGCTTTGACACGTGCTGGAGCAGTAATTAGTGTAATAGCCCTCTCATAGCAGCGGAGGAGAGCTGTACCGGGGGGCGAGGGACCCCTGGTCTGCCTTCATCGTCCCGGGTAATGTCCCTTAGTGTCCCTCCTGGGGGCCGCTCTGCACACACAAGCTCACCGTGGGAATGTCCTTGGTCACAATAGTGCTGAGGAGACAGAACTCTTTCCGCGGCTCTCGCCAAGCGTTCATAGAGACCGCTGCAAATATCTGAGTCATCGCAGCTGCTGTGAATATTTGGTCAAAGCGTAAGCTCGTTTGATACGACGTGAAAATGATTGTGCAGGGTTTAGTGAGGTAAGCACCTCTGGTTTCTATCAGAAAAGATTTGAAGTGGTAGCTGTGATATGAAACATATTAGTGCATATGCATTTGTATGCATTTCGTTTTCTATATATTTAAAATGTGTTAGAGCTATTAAAAATGATAATTAGGATTTTTTTGTGTTATGGATTGTAATTTTCTGAACATGCAGCAGACTTGAAATTTTCACGGACAATATCAAATATGCTTTTCTGGTTAACAATTAGGATTTTGACAAAAAAATTATTTAAGAGGAAAGATAAGTGTTGCTGTTGATTTTACACGCAAGTATTTTGAAATTCTACACTAAAAAGTGGATAAGTAAAAAGTCTTTGCACACAAGACGTATTTTCCCCCTGCTTCATTCTATGGCAGACACATGGCTTGGTCAACATGTTTAAGTGTTTTATCCTTAGGCATAAACATGTCATGTTAACGCCTCGCTCAGTAATGAAGTTCAGACAAAACAAAACCCTCGCCTGCAGGCGCACACAAACAGACTGACTCGTGATGGCCAGAAAATATTTTGACGTTTTTATATAATTTACAGGCAATTTGACCAAACTCTCACTGAATGAAACTAAAGGGAGGACACTCAGGGGAAAACAACCCTGAGAGCAAAACAAAAGGCAGTGATTTACTGGACAGAGCATTCGTGGTGACCCTCCACTCTGGAGAGGCCTAAATCTGCCAGGCTGATGAAAGACCTGGCTGGTCACAATGGTGATCTGACCTCACCACACGTACAGCAAACATTCTCCAAACTCCAGCTGTTGACTTTAGCATGTTCTCAGAGGAAAGGACTGGTCTTCTCCTTACGTGTCTGTTGTGTGTGCGTGTGTCATCTTTGTGGGAAACGAGAGAGGCTAGAGTCGTGCTAAAGCTCAGTTATAACAGGAAGAAACTGGTCTTCTTTCTTTGTGTGTGTGTGTGTGTGTGTAGACTGGAAAGCACATCCAGGGAAAGGGGCCTGCTTTTGTGTGTGTGTGTGTGTGTGTGTGGAGTCGTGCTTCACACTCTGTTACCATAGGAAAGGGTTGATTCTGTGTTTGCTTCTGTGAACTGGACTGGATCATGGCTTGGTGTAAAGAGGCCTATCGCTGTCTGTGTGTGTGTGTGTGTGTGTGTGTATGTCTGTCCCGTTCACCCAGTTACTGTAACCTTCAATGGCTGCCCTACTCACCTCAGAGTGACAGCAGGACAAAAGATGGAATGTGTTTGGCCCCTGGTAAGAACTCATCCTGTAGAAACCAGTCTATGGCTCTTCACCATCCCAATTTCATCCACAGCCCCCCTCACCCTGCAGCGAGGTGGAGTTCCCAACGGATGTGTAACCTATCTTTACATTCGTTCGAGGGCCTTGTATCGTCTGATACCGAAGAACAGAAACGCAAATGGTCCTGTCCCTTAAAAAGCAACAACTCCAGTTCAAGTGTCGGTGCTCTGTAGGGAGGCAGTGGTACTGCTTAAAATGTGTGTGAAAACAAAATATACAAACTTGATGTTTTGTGTCTTAAGCCCATTCAGTGTTGGCACATTAGTGGCCCGGTGCAGTAATGTCGTGGTTCACGAACTAAGTAGACGACCAAAACAAATTGAGCTGATTGACAACTTTGAGACCATTTTATTACTTGGATTTGCTGTAAAGACACTTCATGGGAAACCTCAACGTTACAACGTTTCTCAACAACCACTTCAGTTGACCTTGAAATGACACAGAACGTTCGACATCTACAGAGTCGTGCTGTTTGGTAGCTTAGCAACAGGCCGACGGTGTCGTTGCTCGGTCCGGACAGCGCTTCACGGGAGCACCACTATCTTCTTCTCCAGCCTCTGCGGGGGGAAGAGGAAGTCCCGAGTGATCTCCTCCAGCTCCTCCAGCGCCAGCTGAGCGTGGAGCGCCGTCACGTCGTCGCTGTCCGAGCGGACCGCCCACTTCAGGGCCCGGTACAGGTCCAGCAGAACGTCACCCAGAACCTGCTCCGGAACGGAGACGAGGAGGAGGAAGGTGGAGCCGTGGGGAGAACGTACGGGTGGGTCCAGGTGGGGATGAAGAAGGGGGGAGGGAAGAGAAAAGAGAAAAGAGAGAGAGAAAGACATGTGTTGACAATGAGCATTAGGCTGCTAATGACAAAGGAGCGCAACGTGATCTGATGGCCCCTGTTCTCTGTTCTGGGGGGGGGGGCAGCTGTTTGTCTTAATGACAGGACGAGGCTGTGGACCACAGAGACCCAGGCTGTGGGCCACAGAGACCCAGGCTGTAGGGCCTGACTACAGAGACCCAGGCTGTAGGCCCTGACCACAGAGACCCAGGCCCAGCAGAGACACTCGGGTACAGACAGAGAGGTGGGGTCCAGTCTACAGCCCCTCCTCGTCTTAACGCTGCTGACCCTGCTCGAGACACGCCGCGCCGTCAGAGGGACGCGTGGCCTTTCAACCCCGCGACCCCTCAAGGAACCCAACCACCAGCAGCCTAAAATCCCACTGCAGGTCGGACCAGGTTTCAGGGAATTGTTCGTCGCCAAAGTCTAAACGTATTGCACTGTTACACGTCATGTTTCTTTTAGAAATGATTAGTCGATTTTGAATGAACCACGTTTGTAGACCCTGTTAACCGTTCCCACCGTTTCTTCAGCGTTGTTCTCGACTGTGGGCCTTCGTCATTTCCCTGCTTTCCTTACACAGGGCAAGACTCTCAAAAAAAACAGACACCTCTTTTCCATAACTTTCCAGTTCCCACCACGTCAACATGGTGTTTAAAGTGAACACAGTGTGTTGTGTGTGTGTGTGAGAGAGTGAGCGTGAGCGACACAGAGAGTCAGAGGCAGGATGTTTTGTTTTTTTTAACACGACTCCCCGTCTCGTTCGGCGGTGAGAACCGCCGCGTGGGCCTATCATCACCGTGACGACCGGAGGGGAAACTCTGACACTGGGATGGTCCTGTAATCAACGTGGGCCAACCCTCTGGAAAACAGACCGTCCAGACACACAGCCAGACTCTCCTGCATGCCAGGGAGCCTGAGAAAACAACTAGAGAAGATACAGGGAGCATCAAAGGACTACACTACCAGAGCTATATATACTCTGCTGAAACGAGTCGTTTTGCTTCCTGCCAGACAATGGAGTTTCTATGACAGCCTACAACTGCATTAGAACAGAAATACAGTAGAATCGAATAGATTAAATCAACAGAACAGCCCAAACACCATGTGAGAAATGATTGTATTGTATCTGGAACTTGAGTATTCTGAGAGAATTGTTTTACAAACTGTATAGGTGAGTGTGTGTGAGAGCGTGTGTGTGATACACTACCTGTGTGGTTTTGTGGCGGAGCCCTCGGAGCAGCTGGGTGATCACGTGGACGGCCGCTCTCCTCACCTCCGCCTCTCGGTCGGTCTTTATCAACGCAGTCAGACAGACGCTCAGCTGGGCCACACACACACACACACACACACACACACACACACACACTTAGAATGGACAAAACGCTAGGTGAGCTATAGTCCTGCAGTGCTGAGGTCACTAGATTGGATCGATTGATATATTATTGAAGCATTCTAGCAAACATGGCGTCGCTCTAACACACACACACACAGTGGGAGCGGGAGAGATTGGGCCGTAGCAGTTAGCAGATTCATGAATAAGCATCCCTGTTCCTCAGGCTGACAGAGCTGCTTATTCAAGACAGCGGGCCTACACACACACACACACGCACACACACACGCTCAATGACGATTTTCCAGAACTCACAGCAGCTTTATTTAAGACCTTGACCACTGCGGCAGTCCATAACATTGCGACACACACACACACACGCACACATGCACACACACACACACACACACACACACACACACACACACACACACAGGCTCCATTTCTGCCAGCTCAGGCAGATGTCTGACTAAGGCAGGCTGACATGTGTTTGAGTGAAGTGGGGTGCCCCTCCCCTTTGCCCCTGCCCCCACCAGCACACACACAAGAACAGAGGGCAAGAGAGAGGGGGGGGGGCAAAGGAGAACAACCCTATGACCTTTTAACCTCCGCCACAGCTGCAGCCTCATGACCCCTGACCCTAACTTGACCGTCCCATTGTCCATCGTCCAGACAACAGGTTCACTTTCAGGCTGCATGAGCTGAACACCTGGACACTGAGATGGGACTCTTTGACAGCTATTCATTAGAGGCCAGAGTAATGACAGTCTGTCATTACAGCACTTACTATAATCATTATAATCACCTTCGTTAAAGTCTCTTATTCAAATGAGCCCTCTTCACAATAAAAATATATACACAAAATAACATATGCAAATTAATCAAAATAAAGTCACAAAAAAAATGGATCAATCTCAAATAAACTAAATAGTTTCGCTAATAAAAAGTTCATACTGTCATTTAGGACCACATTGTTTTTCCTTGGGTTGAATTATTATTAAATTATTATAACTGGGGGAAAATGAAGAAATATCTGATTTGTTAGACCAAAAGACTGTTTAAACAGTAGCTAGCGTAAAGGTTTGATGTCATGGCAGGTTTCCATTGATGAGAACAGGTTTTCAACCTATAGTCCATTTTAAATGGGACTCTTCATAGCCACATCAGCATGGGCCTCCGTAATGACAACAGTCCACATAATTCAAGAGTACTTCGCAAATACATGAGGGAAATTGATCAATAACTGAAATATTCACATGAATAAATAAGTAAACTACATAAAGAAATGAAGCACCCACCCCCACACACACAGTACAGTGTGTGTGTGTGTGTGTGTGCTTAATTTGATTGATGTAGTTTACTTATGATGTCAATAACTTAGTCATGGATGTAGTCCTCTTTAAACATACAATATATACATATATACATATATATATATATATATATATATATATATATATATATAAGTATATATATATATAGTAGGATCACAAGCCCCAGGCAGCGTTCAGACAGTCTCACCTCCTGAGCCAGGGGCCCCAGTGAATGCTCCAGTCTCTGGCACAGCTCTCCCAGGTTGGACAGGCTGCTGGCCCTGACGCTGGGGTCCTGGTCCCTGGTGCCCTGCAGGAAGACCCCCATCAAGGGACGGCCCAAGTGGGGGGCCAGCTCACCTGTAGGGAGGAGAGGAGGAGGAGGAGGGGAGTGTATAAGAATCCAGGAGAGAGGGAAGGATAGCACTGAAATGGAGGGGGGAGGGATAGATGCTGTGGGGTTGGTCAGCTCAGCTCCTGCATACATATTGTTGTTTATTTATATTCTTGTAAAGCAAAGGAGAGAACATGTCTCTCCACCTTGAGCGATTACAAAGTTAGCCTCATTCTGTAAAACAGAAAATCTAGGGCTCTTCTGAAGCCGTGTCTATTTAAAACTAATGAGGCAGACTTAATTAGTTTGGCAGACAGGCTAACGCCTCTACAAGAGGAAACGTTCCCAGGTGTGTTGGTGTCCTGGAGTACACCTGTGCTACTTCCTGAACCACTGAGGAGAACAGCAGCTCAGCTTACTCTGCTCAACACGTCTGGTGAGTCACACAACTCCGCAACACAAGCCAGGGGGAAAGGTAGAAAGGTAGATAAGAAAGGTAGAAAGAAAGAAAGAAAGTCAAAAAAAAAGAGACAGATCGAAAATGAGAAGAGAAAAGAAAGCAAAGCGAGAGTGACTCCTTGCTGCTGCCTTGGCCTATTAGAAGCACCACTGGTGACCAGCCAGTAAAGAGGCTCAGCCGATTGGTCAGTCTAGCAGGGACAGTAACTCTGATTGGTCCCCAGCGGATGGAGCGGCAGCTGGTGGTTCTGGACCCAGACGGACCCCTAAACAGAGTCTATGACAGCCAGACCTATTCAGCTCAGCCCTCAGACAGCCATTCTGAGTGCGGACACAAACACACACACACACACACACACAGTCTGTCTCTCTCACTAGCACACCGCTGCACACTGTTCACACGAGCAGACCAGACAGACACCAACCCTGCCAGCTCAGACGACACAGGACAGTCATAGTTGTAATTGGTCTAATGAAAGAGAAAACGGGTTTGGGTGAGTAACCGGCTTGCGAGTGTGTGTGTGCGTGTGTGTGTAATTTTATCAGGTCAGCGCTAAGCTGACACTGACCATTGCTTGGTCTGCACTAAAGTGTGCATGTCACAAGTAGGCAAACACACAACTGTCTCACACAAACACACACGCACACACGCACCTCAACCCCTGGCAGCTGTTCGACCATCTCTCCACTTCAAAGGTCCCACCTTGTCAGGGAGACTGGGGGGGGGGCAGCTGACTCACCTGGTACCTCTCCCCCTGGTGGGGTCACAGACACCCCGCTCCACACTCCTCCTCTGACACGTGGACGGCAGAAAAACGGTTTTCTCACCCGTTCCGGTCAAGCCGACTGGACTGTTACGGTGAGGTGATTTGACATCGTTACGACCGTTTCACCGCGGGCTCAAGCCGACACGCAGTACCACACACACACTTCAGGCAGGTGCAAAGAAAATGCATTCAAGTAAGAACGCGGTTCAAAAAATATTCAATGCGAATTGCTTATTTTCTTTAATCGATTCATACAATACAAAGTGAGTGAAATGAAGACTTATATGAAATCAATATTTGGTGTGACCCACCTTTTGCCTTCCAAACAGCCTCCCCTGTCTAAAACCTATGCACAGTACTGTATGCAGGCAGATGAAAACTCATAAAGAACAACCTAATCTTCTCTTAAATGTAATAATGACTCGTTTTTAAACGGACGTAATAATGGTTTATTTTAAACAACTCAGTGAAACCTTTAGAGAACAGAACAGAATAGATCTGGTTTCACAGTGGAGGAGGAGGAGGAGGGAAGCAGCTGTTGGTCTATTGAGAGGCTGATCTGTTGAGCTGGAGGAGAGGGGGCCAAATGTCTTTCTGTCTGTCTGTCTGTCTGTCTGCCTGCCCAGAGGGTGGGGTGGGGTGGGGGCAGGGTGATTGGGTCTCAATTCTCTGACCAAAAGGGGGGGGAGGGGGGTTTGTGTGTAAAAGAAACCCCTTATTGTCTGGAGAAAGTGGTGCGATCCAAGGTCTGGCAAATGAACCCAGACAGAGGAGGAAGGGAAAAAAATAAAAATAAAGTGATTTCTAGCGGACAGATTTCCAAACAGAGGCGTCTCTCAAACTCGCCCCTGAGTGGGAGACAAAAAATGTGCTGTCCTGTTTTTTACGACTTGGCGGGTTAAAACCTAATGGCCGCCGCTGGCACACGGCCAAACATAAACGGACATGCGTGTAGGCGCGACGCGGGATGGTGACAGACAGCTCCATCTGTGGAGCTCTGTCAGGGGCCTGGAGCTCACCACCAACAAACAACCAACCACCATGCTGGAGCAAGGCCTCGCGTGTAAGGGGTGGCGGTCAAACACACGCGAGACAGAGTTAGCATGGTGCTTTGTGTGTGTGTGTGTGTGTGTGTGTGTGGGGAAGTGTGTGTCCACTCACCCATTGCCCTGCTGGCTCTCATCAACACCTCTCCTACTTTCAGCCGCGTCTCCAGGGAGCGTTCCTTTATGGAGGAGGAGGAACAGGAGGAGGAGGAGGAGGAGGAGGAGGAGGAGGATGAGGGGAGGGCGGGGTCGCCCTGGAACTCTCCCAGCAGCCTTTGCAGGACCCTCTCGGGGTGGGAGTCGGCGAGCATTGCCAGACCTGCTCACAGGAGACACAGTGCATTGTGGGATGCCCGGCTGGTGGCCTGGTCTAGCGTGCTGTGCTCTATATTTATATCCTATCAGTTTGTCTCTCCACACACACACACACACCCACCCACCCACCCACCCACCCACCCACCCACCCACCCATATGCTTTCACCGTTCAGTCTTTCAGATCTATCAAGATCTATTTGTTATATGACAATTAATAGAACACAAGCAGTTTGAAAACACATGACTGTTTTTAGGGATTCGGTCAATTCTCATTTGAATTCGGTTCATGCTGGATATTATAAAAGCATATCTGGTTAACTTAAGGCCAGATACTGGCTGGTCACCACCTCACCTTGAATGGCAGACAGGTATACGAACGAGTCGTCATGCTCCAAGCTCTCCAGGAAGAGCTGCAAAACACAAAAGTGCAAAATCCATGTGCTGAACATATTTTTTTAATTCTGAATGTTATAAAAGCTTACTATTCTATGAACACTGCGGTGTAATCAAAGAGGTTGTGGAACTGCAGAGAGGACACAAAAGAGCGGTGGGGGATTGGGGGGTGCAAACTAAAGAGGCAGGGTGAAAACTGGGAGGGGGTTTGGGGTTACTTGAGGTACAGTCAGTTTTCTTTAACACACACACACACACACACAGGGGGTTCTCATTATAGTGCATAGTAAATGTGGAGCTGGCCAATGGAGCTAATCCCATCCACACTGGTCCTGCCACCTTAACAAGTCCCTGTGGACAACCACCTTCCCTTCAGGGTGTTGGGTGGAGACCAGAACTGTGCCAGGAGGGGGATAAGGGAGGATAGGTGGCCCAGGAGAGGACCATCTTCTAAGGCTAGAGAAACAGGAAGTATCTCCCTGGGGACAAAAGTACCCTGGAGGTCTGAATATATTCTCTGATTAATAACCAACGGTGGAGAGAGGAGGGCTAGGACACACACACACACACACACACACACACACACACACACGTCTTGAATATGTGTATATGTGTATAAGACTGGGAGGAGACAACGTTGAGATCAACCCAGATTTTTAAAAGCCAGACCGCTAAAATAAAGGCTACACTAAGAATAAATATAAAGACTTATAATGTGTTTAAAGGGTCTATTGTTGTGGAATGCTTCATTAAAAATCCATGTCTTTTGTGTTTTGGGGAAACTAGGCTAAATTATAACCAGCACTGGGTTAGCTTACTTTACAATCTGTAAAACAGATGATTGAGCTCAATAGTAAGAAAGTGACTAAGATCCACCAGGTAAGAAGAGGGTACGTTAGAGATTAGTCTACCCACCGACAGGATCTGTTCCTGGGCCTGGACGGCCTCCGCATCCCTCTCCTGTACCAGGCGGGTCAAAGCCCTTAGTGCTACCGCTCTGGTAGGCACTTCCGGGTCACATGCTTCCAAGAGCAAATCGGAGACGGACATTCTGGGAGGGGCGTGGCCACTGGCGGTCCGACTCCTGTGCGTCTCACTCTGTGTTCTAATTGAGTCAGAACTTCCAGGGAAGGTACCCCCAGGGGGTGCAGTGGGCTTAGCATACCCAGGCTTTGAAGGACCTTTCTGGGCTTGGGGTGCATGTAAGAGTCGGGGGTCTCCAGAGGTGGGTGTGTCTGGGGTTTGGCCTGGAGAGGGAGGAGGATGAGTGTTGGCATTGGGTTGAGTTGTGCTTGAAACTCGGGCCCTTTCTGTTTGGGGTCCTTGAGTCCTGGGCTTTGTAGTGGAGGCCACTCGCTGGCTTTCTGCTGCCGGTTTTGTGGCGTGGCGTTCGGGGTCGCCAGAGCGACGGGGTCCCCGCGCCAGGTCGCCGAGGCTGCACGCGCCTCGCGTGGCGATGACGGTCCGCAGGTCCGACGCCAGCTCCTGGATCTCCACAACAGGGTGCTTCTGGGATAGCTCCTCCAGAGGTGGGAGGAGCTTGGACATGCAGGAATAATCCTCTGCACTTACCTGAGGACAGAGCAAACATAAAAGTACCACGTAAACAGATCCTCGTATTCAAAATGAAACTCATACTTTAATTTGTATGAACTTACTAACTTTTGGTGTGTTATTGTTGGCACTTATGGACCAAAGTAATAAACATAAATCAAGCCAACTAGCTGTGGGGAGTGCGCTTGGCCTTTCAGGGCTCCCATCAGTACCTGAGGTCCAGAGAGCAGGGTGGCCACCAGGCCCATCCCCATGCTGAGGCTCTGGCCCTCCACCGGGCCCTCACTACCGGGACCAGGACCAGGGGGGCGGTCCAGACCCACACAGGCTCTCTGTAGCAGAGACACCATGAAGTCTACCACCTAGGAGAGCGGAGGGACTTCATTAGTGAGTTAGTGTGTGTGTGTGTGTGTGTGTGTGTGAGTGAGTGCAAGAGAGAGAGAGAGAGAGAGAGAGAAAGAGAGAGAGGGCACAGTAGTAGAGACCAAGCCGACATGACAGGCAGTAGAGTTAGACACACACAGACAGAAATATGGCTGTTTAAGCAGGAAGCCTCCTTAAAGCCTCCTTCTCCTAAATACACTAAACTTTTAAGAGGTTCTCAGCCCAAAAAGCTGGAAGCAGACGCAGAGATAAGCTCTTATTTATAGCCTGCTTATCAGGTGAACTGAGGGCACTTTATCTGAAAGGGGTCCTAATCTGAGAGAGAGGGGGATGGTTTTCCTCTGACTAAACCGGAACATAGTTCAGCCAGTCATCTCATCATGCAGATAGACCGCCATTCAGGAATCAAGCCAACCAGTCACCCACTCACCCAGACAGCCAGTCAAACAGTCAGTTACCCAGCCAGCCACAGTCAGCCAACCAGCCAACCATTCAAACAGTCTGTTACCAGCCAGCCACACAGTCAGCCAACCAGCCAGCCAGTCAGCCAGCCACCCAGGCAGGATGAGTACCTTCCCCCTGTTATTTCCTCCCTCACGATGGATTTAAACAGTGGGGTATGAGCAGACTGTTATTACAGTCTGTCAGGTATGACTCAACACGGCCCGGTTCTCTATCCACAACCCCCAGAGAAGACCTGCTGCCAAGGGAGAGGACGGGCCGATGGACGGATGGAGAGATGGACCAAGAGAGAGTCAGTCAAGTGAAAGAGGTAAAAAAAGCAAGCAAGCTACAGAGGCAGAGAGAGAGAGACAGAGAGAGAGACAGGGAGAGCGAGCAACAGAGAGAGAGAGAGAGAGAGAGAGAGAGAGAGAGAGAGAGAGAGAGAGAGAGAGAGAG
>JAVQIZ010076208.1:0-12850 GCA_036023535.2 Galaxias brevipinnis
GTCCTGACTTCACAGAGGAAAAATCTCCGACCCCAAATGTTACCTCACCTTTCATCATCCCTTTCAAAGTAAACTAAAGCCCGACTGTGCTGCGATTTTTTCCACTTTCCTCTGTTGAATATATACCACTGTATCTCACAGAAAGTGACATAAAGCCAAGGCAGGGAAGAGATTTAAGTCGATTCCATGCTGTGTTTTGATAACCGAGGAGTGCTACAGTGCTCGTAAGAGACCTGATGGAGTGTCTGATTTCTGGTGAAAATGCAACCCAGCTGTGGGTGGAGGAGAGCAATTGGATCCTCTTTTCACCAAATTCCTTTCCACAGCTCATATCATCACCTTACGCTATCACGCAAATGTTCGCTCATAACAAAATACATTACCAGATTTGCCACTTATCTAATCACGAACAGGAACACATCATTCTATCATTGTGAATATATCACATAACACACTTTTGATTTCACACCCAAACCTGTAGTACAGAAAATTTTCAAGCCACACACACAAAGAGACAAAAGCAACCAACCAACTACGTCTGAGCTTTTTCTGGCTGCTTTCCTAGCTCTGTTTCTTTATTTACAGGGATCTATTGCATGGCAATAGCTCCACACAGTAGGCCTCCATGGCTGCCGCCTGCCCACACCACAGAGCCCTGCCAGCCCATTTACATAAAGCAGACTCCATATCTGACGTTCACTTGGCAGCACATGCAAATGGCGACTTATCTCACAAATGGAGCCGGGCCTGGGCTGGTGAGACGGACGGGCAGAGGGGAGGCAGGCGGGCAGGCAGGCAGGCAGGCAGGGAGTCGGAGAGAGGACCCCGCTGTGGTGATTAATTTTGGCAGCGGTGGGTATTGTACGAGCAGAAGGGATGAGCTATATCTTCCTCAGGGCACACGTGTGTGGTCAGTGTCTGAGCCCTCGCTGCTCCGGGGCTCCGGGACCGAGCCACCGCAACCACCCAGGGTCTACGGCTATGGCATGATACTGGAACTGACTGGTGCAGCACTGCTGTGGACAGCGACACCTCAGGTGGAGCCGTTCTTCTATTGGAAATGGGAATTTTCTTGAGTGATCAGACTATTTTGTAGCGTTTGGACATATCCTGTGCTGTGGTAGTTGAGAGAACAAGAAGAAAGTGTGAGTCACGTTTTAAACAGTGGTGTGCGTTTGGACTTGGTGGTCCATGTGTAACCAAGAGATGGCCAGGAGCCATCGGTTCGGGTTCTTTCCCTCTAAAGCTGTGAATTCTCAGATGTGAAATAAGGGATGAACTCCGGGAGGTGTGCTCAAGGGCACGAGCAGAACCGTACAAGAGGGAGCCGTAATCTGCCAGCACTGACACCGAGCACTGACCCACGACTGAGGCCTGATGGGATACAATTTCAATCGACAGGCCCACTCATTGGTAGGTACGGTCCTAGAGCGGCTCAGGTCATATTTCTCCGGCCTTCATTAATTGGTATTTTGACTAAGGTCCTCTCTCTTGTGGTAGACCACCCATCCACCCCAATGAAAGCCCTTGAAGTGTGACATTGCAATTACACTCACCATGACACATGGGAGAAAATCCTGGGCTGCTAATAGAGATCCTACCATCCTCAACCCCCCTTCTACACACTGAATGGAAAAGGGATTTTCAATTGCATAGCCGCTTTGTGCCACATGCCTGATATTGTATAACAAAATAGAAATTGGTCTTTCCACTTTTGAATACTAATGCTTTTGTGATCAATATTGCATTGCCCATGGGTAAATACATTTATGATCTGGGTTTACTGTGTAAATGATTATATGATTGATGTGTAATAATACGAGCTCATCAAAGGTTTGCCTATTTATCTTCCCCTAAGGATCAATCAATGAGATGGGAAGTGTGTAACAAATATGATTGAACAA
This sequence comes from Galaxias brevipinnis, assembly GCA_036023535.2. Classification (NCBI taxonomy): domain Eukaryota; kingdom Metazoa; phylum Chordata; class Actinopteri; order Galaxiiformes; family Galaxiidae; genus Galaxias; species Galaxias brevipinnis. The sequence goes on from JAVQIZ010076208.1 coordinate 1,905, forward strand.
AAGCAAAAACCTCTGTGTGACATTGCAGTGATGTCAAGCATATGTAAACCAATAACATGCATTCATTGGCTTGGTGTCTCATTTACATTTGATAGGTATCTGTGATGCTCCATTATGAAAGCACCGTTCCTTAATGATCAGCAAATCTTATGCAGAGCAGCCTAATGCAAATGCTTTTGTCATTATTCCAACATGGTGGATACTTACAAGAGTAACTCCCATACTGTTTACGCGTATTAATTCACACAGCATAAGTGAAGAAATTAATATGTTATATTGTTTTTTGCAGCCGTCCTCAAGGCAGTTCAAAAGCATGAACAATCAGTCAGAGTTCCTATCTTTTGATAACATACACAGAATAGTAATCTATGTAGGCAAAGAAGTGGGATTAAGGAATGACATTTAATTAATTTCTTTGAAATTTTTTCAACAGTAGTTTCACCAGTGAACTGTCTGTGCACTCTGTCACATCTCTCAAGTACCGTTTGTCTATTAGAGACAAAAGGAAGCCATGTGTGACTTACACTTTGGCTGTAAGGCACTACTTGAATTCCGTGACTACTAATATTTAATGACCACAAAAGATAAAGTCTTCTATTTGACAAATTCCGAATAATTTATTCTGTTCTAATTAAAGGGAACTACCGTTCACATAACATGAAGAAAATGACTCATATTTGTGCTATCACAATAGCAATTAATTTGTTATGTCTCCTACTGGGATAAAGCCTGTGTAGAAAGAGTCCCATTTGGAAAAGCAGCCCTGTGTTGATGCTACAGTAAGCCAAGTAACACTGGCACATATGGTTTCGTTAAATGGCAATATTTTGGAGCTCAGTAGTAACGTTCCCTGAAGAGGCCAACGGAGCGACATTTAGAATATTTCAGGGTAATGCAAAATCATATTAATTAAACTCAACATCAACACAGAGTGGTTAATGTTTGTAATTTCATCCATTAGTTACGAGCCGTAGCCAACTCTGATACTGAGTACAGCCCTGCCTCTGCCTTTGAATAATGTATAGAGATAGAGGGGGACATTCCTCTAGAGAATGTCAGGGAGAACCAAAAAGGACATAATAGCCAGTGTTCAAATTGACTAAAGGACTGAGTTAGTGGGGTTCATACTGTTGCCATCTTCATCATGCACACAATTCCAACCTTGATGACAGTCCTCAAACAAATCTTTATGGAAACATCCTTTTTGTGTGCATTATATTTGTTGTGCTCTAAAATTTATTGGGGTACTTATGGTGACCATGAGAAGCTTATTGGGTTTTTGATTCCCCAAGCATTTATTTGTGTCAACGTGATTAATCCGATCACATTGGTATGATACATTTATTAATTGATCATTTGGTCCTCACTATCGTTAAAAAGAAAAAGGGTATTTGTTGTCCAACGAAAGAACCAACACACTCTGAAGTCCCAACACACACCCTCAACCCACCACACTTTTCCCCTCTCCTTTTCTTCAGATGAATTCATCCAGGCCGGCCCCATGTTGTGAACCTTTTTCTTCTCCGAGGGTACAGAGGGACCCCATTTCTCTCCACCTTCCCTCTAAATCCAAGCTTGTTTCCACGACAGAGCAGGAGGAATGTGTTTCATTAACATTCTTCGGGGGAATGCATATGCACTTCTTGTTCATCAAATCTAAAGCAGCCGGCCACCTTCTAATCGAAAGCAGCCCACGACGCCTTTTAAGTGGGGCTCAAGTGTCCTCCAGAAAGCAGCATGTCCATATGAATGCCACAAATGACCACATGTCGGAGGGTGTTGATCCACAATGAGTGCATGTGATCCTCTCACCAAAAAGAAAGAGGTTTTCCGAATCGAGTTGTGTGTGGAGATCCCGGTGTGAAAAAGGATGTGCTTTGTCTGAACATGGACATAAATGACACCCTAAAGCCGAGGGGATGGAGACCTCAGAGCCATGGCGATTGGCTCTGGAGAGAGACTGATTCACAGTTGAACAACCTTTCGTCATCGCACAATATTATTTTGCTAGGCTCTGCTGACGGACACAAACAGATGCCCCATTTGACCACTGCTGAATAATAAATTGGTACGTTCTTCATTATTGGTATGCTCTATTTCCTTTTATATGATATCAATGCTTAAAATGATCTCCAAAATTTGTTTTTACCACTACTATTACAGATGAGTTTTCTTGGCCTTCAAATGCAATCTCTTGGTCACCGGCCTGTTGTAATAGTTATAATAGCACATTGGTTGGGATCCTTTATGTTTTCTCTCTGCTCGTGGTTGGCTTGGTTAGCTGCAACCCAGGCTATCACACAGACTAGAGAGGTTGAGCTGGACCTCAAGGCCCCCAGGACGACCACATTCGCTGTGACCTCGAGGGTAATGAGCCCTGGTCTGGGTGTAAACGCACCGGTAACCTACTCTCCGGCAGCTGTCATTGACACCGTCTTACATGTCCAGTGAGTGACCCAGAGGTCCCCCGCATCAGGGCACAAGGTTAATTCAGGGACAAGGACGAGAACGGAGAGGTAGTATTTTGTTTGCTCACCACATGACAGCTGTGTCGCGAGTGCGTTGCAGCTATGGTGACCTGTGCTATTTTTTTCTACTAAATGGCATCTAATACAAGAAAAAGTCACATACCGTGCATAATTATTTAGATGTAAATAAATAAATCTCTTGGGTAAGTCAGTTCATTTACCCTCAAAAAACTGAACTATAAACATGCAATCAACTACAGTAAAACAACCCAGGATAAGCCATTTTGCGAACCAAAGACTTCATGCCAGATTACAAGAAGTTCCTAATCAGCTAAGGAAATGTCTGCATCGGACTGAAGTGTCTTGCTCATAACGAGAAAGAGTCACTTAGTTGTAGGAAATGCAAAGTGGAGGAAAGCAGGCCTTGGTTGAGGTCTGTGTGGTCTCTTTGTTGAATGTCAGCCGTGGCATGACAGGAGGGAGGCAGAGAGGAAGGGAGGGGGGGAGGAGGAGAAGGGGGGGGGGGGTTCTGAGGCCATGTTTTACCTCCTCTAAAATCAGACAGAAAGTCATTGATTTTCCCGTGACATGCCCAACCCCCCCGAAACACACCCCTTCAGACGGTTGGCTTTGCTGCACGCATACGCAGACACGCACACACCATTACACGCGCAAGCACACTCCCCAACCCCAGTGCCCAACCCCCATATTCTTCACCAAGCCACCCCCTCTCCCCTATCTCTCCTTGGCTGTCTCTCTCTCTCCCTCTCTCCCTCTCTCCCCCTGTCTCATTTATGCCTTAGCAGAGCAGCTGCTGCCCAGAGAACTGAGGGAGCAGCATTCACATCCGAGCACATTAGTCACCAGATGTCACCTTTTGCTGCCAGCCCATGGAACATCCAGGCAGACAATGCCCCATGCATTCTGAACATCTGACTTACGACGTCTCCTACAAAGGGGGCTGGGCAGGGCCGGGCGGTGCTCTGGACTGGAACAGCCATCCTAGAGCTGCACACCCAGCTCAAGGAGCTTCAAGTCATGTCTGCAGTGACACCTAGAGCTCTGTCCATAAACTTAAAGCATGGGAAGAAAGGCATATCCCATAAAAAGGCATGATCCTGCCTCGATTTTCCTGTGTGAAGGGTGATACTTTTTTGTTGGCAAAAAAAAACTTTTTTTAAGGCAAATATAGAAATATTCAAGGAAAACATATTTACTCGCTATTGCACCCTATACGACTGGGATTTTTTTATTTTGGATATTTCTGAAGTCGAGCCCGAAGATGATTTCTGACAACCCTGATGTGACTCCTAACACTTGCAACTGAGCCGTTGTCACCTGGAGGGTAGCAAACTTGTGTTCTCTCTTAGACACTGAAGACACTCGGCATCTCTTTTACGAGTCTGAGGTCTCAACACGAAAGGGTAAATAGTGGCAGGGCCCTCAGAATAGTAAGAAACCCAGAGGCTAAAAATGTATGAATTCCAGAATCCATTAACTGGCACATGTACTTTTCAAGCCCTGGCTTGATGTGGAAGTTTATCGCTGCGGAAATATGCATGTCTTTTCTAACGGGAGTTCACTCACACTCCTAAATAATTCATAGCCGTCTGAGAGCTGTTGTCACGGTTATGTGGCTTCAGTGATGATATAAAAAGATTGTGTTATGCACACAATTATTGAAAGACTATACGGCAATTCAAGCATATGCCGTGGAACTCAACAGTCTAAGTACCAACAAGGTGTTCTCATCACCATCTAGTTGAACTATAAACTATAGCAGTTGAACCCCAAACCTCAGGTCTTAAGAAAAGCTATGATATGAAAACTGACATGAATGTACTTTCAAGCAATTGCATTGTATATTGCATTAATAATTTCATCATGCAATTAACCAAAAAGAGGATTGTGCAGAAATAATTACTGCCAATATTTATTTATTTAAATACATACTGCCAATATTTCCCACAGTTATCTTCCGCTGTTTCAGACAGTAAGTCAATTTAAGCACTCTGCAACTCCCATTGTTTATCCATATAAAGGCTTATCTGTGAGTGGGATGTCCCCCGCTCTCCACCTCTCCTCCTCCTTTGCAACATATATTAAGCCATGGGTGGCATTTTTTTCCCCACATCGCTATCTTCTGCGTCAAGTCACCTCCAGACACATTAGCATATTTATCATCAGGCCCAGAGACTTCAAAGTCAGAGCATGCGTCTCGCTGAGATGGGGAAGTGCCACCAGGAAGCCAGCACAGATTGCTAAGTGTTGGATGCTCCCTGGGGATCAAATATTCATTTAGGTTAGGGGGAAGCTATAAGCGGAATTCAATTCATTTATTTGCAGTGGTGATGATGTCTTTAGCTGTGACTTTCAATATTTGCTCAGCGCTAACCAGAGCTTTCACCGCAGTTTTGTGATAATCATACACCACTTTTGCATTGCCTGATAGAACATCTGAAGTATTTTTAGGCAAAACAAATGTATAATCGTATAGTCAAATTACGATATTCAGATCTTAAAGTGCACCGTAATATCAAATCATAACATTCATATCTTTGAAACTAAAACTATGTTATATGTTGTCTCAAAATGTGTCTAGCCATGCAACTCAATTGGTTTCTGTTAACTCTCATCTTAAGTGTATGTAAGATATTATGGACCACAGTGCAGGCAGTGTACAGGACACTAAACTGCCCGTGTGAACAGCAGTCCGCCATGTACTCTGTCAATAGAGCAGGACACATGGTCAGCCTTCATTTGTCCTCTCTGAGTGCACTCCTGACGGGCAGCTTGTCCCAGTGTCTGGCCTGTAGAGTAACTACGTAGGTCACAGCGAGGTCACTGAGCAATGGATCCCTGCCTCCATTACTGTAAATGGCAACCTCATTCTTCACGCTGAATAGAAGATGTGTGTCTCACTTTCTTCCTCCACAAACCTGCCATACCGTGCCCTTCGGTTTGTGAACTTCCTTTCCGATACACTGTCGTAAAGATGTTGGCCAGAGAGCTGGGAGGATATCATCCCATCATTGTAATTCAACCAAGTGGCCACAGGTCAGACCTTTAGAGTGGGTTTGTATTTCCTTATGCAGCACTTCACATGTGAATAATGGATACTAATTCAACCATCTAGTTCCAGCACACACACTCATGCTAGTCACCTTCAGTTTTATGTGTGAATATATGCTTGCTCTGAGTTACTGTCTGAATATTTTATCAACTACACATTAGGCCCTTATAATAATTGTAATACGATGCACTAATTAAAGTGTGAAACCTTAATGAATTGTGCGACATGAATACGAACCTGCTCTCTATCTCTTTGTCTATGTCGTCCAAACCATATGTAAATGTCGACAGGACCCACAACATGCAAGAGGTTGGATACCCATTTAATGAGGTCCACCCTGCAGGGCTTTCAGATAAAAATGACAGGCAAAGTGCATTAGTAATTCTACCGCTGTCACTTCTCATAGCTGCTTACCTTGCAAACAAACAGCTCTAATGGCACCTGCCTGCTGGGCAATTTAGGAGCTGTGTGAAAGCAACATAACATGTAAGGAACTCGAGACAACTGACCTAAATAGTCAGGGGCACAGCCAGGTAGACTAACAAGAAGGGGTTTTTACATCATCCAAGCTGAAATAGTGAGTATTTCCTTAGTAAATTAAATGAAAGAGTTGTTGCTTGTGTTAAAGGTAGGGCAATAAAATACTGCAAAAATGTATACGGACCATTTTTTGCCATAAAAGGCTTTTAGAAACAGATTTAATGTAATTTCCGCCTCTCTGTTTGACATGGCTTGGACATGAATACCTAAACAGATTTTTTGATTTACCTTAACAAATGTCTCGCCAAAACAAATACTTCAATGTTCAAATGGACAAATGAAGAGTTCATTACCTCTACTCATGCAATTGAATTGCTTTGACATAATCCTCTTTTATTCCTCAAGGGGTTTGGGGGGATGGGAGGCAGTTGACTGGGGTTGGAGCAGGGGGGAGGGAGTCAGTGGTATGGCAAATTTTAACATCATGTTGTCCAAGGTTACAACAAAATCAAGAAATGAAGAAATTGTGTGTTCCAACTGCTCTGTATTTCATTCAGTGTTATTGTAGACTGCAATTGTTTTTGATCTACTGTTGTTAGTCATTTTCACAGGCCTTCGCCTTCTTTGATCATGTTGACTGGTGAACTAGCGCCACCTATTGGTAAATTGTGGTGAAAAAGATGGGATTGAAATACAATTTGTGCAGCACGCCACTCAAAAGGCATACCGTCTTTAGGTTAATTATACGTTGTTAAACATTGACGTAATAATTTCATAATATTTCAGTTAGTCATTTTGTGCAGTTATCCAGAAGGTATAGACTTGACACAAAACATGGATGATAGCTGTATTGTGATTGACATGATGTGCTCAATTATCTTTGAAAAACAAGTTAATTTCAAATGACTTACAATGACTTAACAATATCTCACCACTTGTGTTTCACATCACCTTTTAGTAAATTATTTAGGACATTATCAAAACATTAATGTTAATACTATCAGCGTGAACAACTCTTTTGCTCTGATAAAATACATGAGGCATTATGGTGCCTTGGAAGTATTGCTTATTTAATCTATTTACTGTGTCATCCAACAAAGGGATAAATATCTCTCTCTTCTTTCTCCGTTTTTACTTCATCCTTTCTATCACAGTTCACCTAACCCACCAACTTGGGACTATTCAAGTTAAACCAACCTGCATCAGCCATTTTTCAGATCATGCTTTTCCTAAACCGCTCATATATTGACATTGTTCGTTTGTTTTTGTTTTTCTTCCTGTTGTGCCTGTACTCCCTCTAACCGACTGCATGCTCAATCTGCTGTGGCCAGATGACTCTTAGCAACGAAGCCCCTTCACATCAATATGCCAGGTCAATAGCTCTGGGTGGTATTGACTATGTCAGAGAAAATAACTCCACCGTGGGGGGAACAGCATCCTGTTTTACTCCGGTCAGGCAGATCCATTTGGCAACCATAGTGACAAAACAATGCAAACATCATGTGAGCCCTGTGTGTGACTGGCTAAATTGGTCCAAAGCACAGATGCAGAGAGGGCAGCCTCTGATTGAGGGAATGAAGCCATGCTGTAAAGAGCCGTATGGATTTTCCTTAGGAGGCTGACGACACTGATAAGCAGCTCTATGTGCTCTTGCACATTCTGACTTTAAGAGACACAACTTGGATTTTCGATAGGGACAGAGAGTCTGCTCTAAAGATTAACATGTAACAAGCTGCTGCTGTACTGTCAGACAATTCCAGTGCAAAAGCACTGTGCCATTGCTCGGTACTCATTAGGTCTACAAGAAAACCCCTGCCGGGAACCTTTTGTACATTTGTTCCAGTGGATGTAATGTAACATGTTGTTCCTCAGTGTTGTACATGACTGCTTGGGAGCAGTCCTGACATCTCTCTCAGGAATTACGTAAGCCCTTAATGGGAAGCAGCCTGCCGTGATTAGTATTGTCTGGGGTCTGTATTAAGTCCTGATTGGATGATGCAGACAGAGCAAGACTAAACATCTCTCATCTAGCCATTGGCGGCTGCTCCGGTGACATTGGCAAATGCAGAGCAAAGGCCATTCGTGTGAGTCTTTGCTATTTTTCAGCTGGCGTTTCCCTGTACATGAATATTTAGGTTAGCGCGTTAGCAGGGGGAGACGTGACTTTGTAGTCAATGAGTCAATGAGACCACCTGATGGTCCATTTAGGCATGAGCAACTGCTTTACAATAGACTATCCTCTTCCTTAACTACTCCAGCACCCCACTGAGAATCTCCTTGAACACAATTGATTCATAGTCATCTAGTTAATAGCCAAGGGCTGGGTAATCATAGCCAGAGAATCAAATCCACCATGCTCCAGTTCCACTAGGGATAAAAGGACATAATGAAATCACCCCTTTTTTTGCCTTAATTGTCTTTTTGAGCCACTGGCACACTGGAAATCTCTTTCTCTTATTACAGTTGTTTTTATTTTGTCCTTAGTCTTTTATTTCTTCCCTGAATGTTTCTGCTTGCCTTACGTAAAGCACATTGAATTGCCTGTGTGAATGAAACGTGCTATACAAATACATTTCATTTGATAGGATTTGAAACTGTAATTGGATTTAAGTACCCCCTCATATAATGATGTGTTGACTGAATATGGAAATGCATTCCCCTAATAATTTTTCTAATCAGTGTTATACTAATTGGAATATTTGTAATACTAACACTGATAAGTTGAATAATACACATTACCTTGACAACCCATGATTCAGCGGTGAAACCAGGGCATCTAGAGCGGTGTTCCATTCAACATTGTCTTTGATTTACTTTGCATCTTGCAGCAGCTATCCCGACAAGATAAATCTATACTTTGAATTAGTATCAAATGAGTAACTCGTGTCAGGAAAAAACACAAGAAACCGGAGACTATAGCTGTGATGGAATTGAATGCGCAGCTCTGATCCCTCAGGTTTGCAGTATGTTAATGTTTTGCCATCATCATTGCCTTGCAGGGATTGACAGCAGCATTTGATACAGCAGGGCTTTTAGTGGGGTCCCTGAAGAAAGCTATTTTCATAGGATGTTATGTATGCATTTTTCAGACAGATTGCTGCAGGAGACAGGGGTTTGTGAGTGGAGCGAACACCACTGGAATGAAATTAGCCTAGCCTCCCTGCTGAAACCCAGCTCACTGCAGGACGCCCAGAGGCTGAATGATCAACCTTCTGAGAAAGCAAAATAAAACAATGTTGTCGTGACTTACAATTTCTATTGTGTGATTAACCTATTAGGTAATAAAATTGATAAACAAATAAAATACAAGTTGATGGATGATATGCAGAGCTGATGGTATAAGTTCTCTTTCATAATTTACACCAATTAGCATGAGCCATTCTACATTGCACTTTAGCTGACATGTATTACATATTAACATGGCTGAATGCCCAATACTTGCATATTCATTACATACATTATTGAATCTACTAAACCAATTATTGAATACATTGTGGTTTCACATTGTCGTTACACAATGTTATTTAATGGAGCCATATACCTATACAATTGCATGACATGTGCAAAATAGACCCCGGATACTCTCTAGGCAAATGTGCAAAGAACTCATAAGCACAAAGGAGAATCAGATTAAATCAACCTTTTACTTTTATAACATCAGAAGGATAACTGTTCAAACCTAAAGCCCTACACCTCGCAATAACAGGAAACTGAGTAGGTTCTTCTACTTGTCTCTGGGCTTCCCTGGAGGAGCCTATAGGCCCAGCCTCACCATCTGTCAGAGGTGTCTATGAGAGCCTGGCTTCATTATGGTGCATAGGCTCATGGCTCACTGTGGCAACATACCTTACCTCTAGTCATACCAAGAGCCACCCTGCTGACGCTCCTTAACCCATATTCAGGACAGTTTATGAGAACAGCAAAACAGGACACTTGTATGAACAATAACAACTGGTATTAAACAACCTTGGCAAGAGCTTATGCAATAAACAGAAATGAGTGGGAAATGGAGACAGACAGAGAGAACAAAAAGAGAGAGACAGAGAGAGAGAGAGAGAGAGAGAGAGAATTGGAGATAGCGAGGGAGTACATAAGTAAATGTGGGTGTTTGTGTGGATCTGTTCCAGTTCTTTTTTCATGTGTAGGTGTATATAGCACATATGATTGTGTGTGTGCGCGCGTGTGTATTTGTGTGTGTGTGTGTGTGTGTGTGTGTGTGTGTGTGTGGTGCATGAACTGGGAGGCTGGGAAGCAGTGCTGAGTGGGGCAGATCCATCTAGTTCCACAGCTACTTTGAAATATTCTGCACCCCCAGACCCTGGGAGTACTCCACGCTGGCGGGATCGCTGACATTGAAATAACCTCCTTTTTGATGGCGTTTCTTCCCGTTCGGCTTGCCATGCTTAGAGAACACAGTACATCTCTGCTGCTGTGGTGTTGCACAGCTCAGTAAACGTGGACATCTGTTTTCAAAGCACATGCTAAAATTCATGTGTTTAAAAAATAAAAATAAATAAATAAAATAAAAATGTTAATTGTTCGATTAAAACGAAATGGCTTTTTCAGGTTAACCCCAGCTCCATCTAATTTGTTCTGCTAGGCTTACCTCGTGCGTAGACAGCTTTGACTGCACACCGTAATGAATGAACAAGCCCACTATCTAGACTTCATACCGAGTGGACAGAACTAGTACACAGCGATGAAAATACAAGCCATTACAACAATTCACCCTGAACCGTTCAAACCAAATGCTTGAAAATACAGCTGTCCTTACAGGCACTAGCTCACAGTGGCTTAAACACACACACACACACACACACACACACACACACACACACACACACACACACACACACACACACACAGACACAGACACAGACACAGACACAGACACAGACACAGACACACACAATTTCTTTGACGCT
>JAVQIZ010076240.1:0-29483 GCA_036023535.2 Galaxias brevipinnis
CCCCCCCCCCCGGCTTTGGTGCTATTTTATATGTTTTGCTGAAGCAGTAAGCGTTGAAACGACACTATTAGCTGTTTACAGTGATAAAGGCCTAGGTAAGCCCTTCCTCTTTATGACATAAAGTGCCTGTAGTTGGCCACGCAAGTTTTAGACTCATGTCTTTGCACTTTAGTGATGCTTTAGTGTTCAGATTGTGTTTTTGGTCTTCCCATATGGGCCACTCTATTAAGTGCTGGTTTTAGCTGAGAGGCTTTTTTAACTCTCTACTAATCGGTGCCTCATCCCACTGTTATCCACTACACACACCCTCCCCGAGGGCTACAAGGCTGCTGGCAAGAGCCAGTGCTCAGCACTTTTTTTAACAGGTTAACGCTCTGAAAAATCAATCGCTCTCTTGCACACTATCCCACTAGCTTGGCAGAGTTTTTCTGGGAAGAGGGGGGATTTTGATCCATGTCGACCAGGGCCAGCACTCCCTTTTTTATTTTTAGAAGCTGCTATTTTTGTGCATTGTATCCTGATTGCATCACAACTGCAAACAAAAGGTAGACCTAATTCATATCTCTGATCTCTGGCTTTGGTCCTTACTATTAGTATTTTAACCTTTTATTTATCCAGGAAAGATCCCATTGAGATAAAATGTCTTGTTTGCAAGGGAGTCCTGGCCAAGATAGGCAGCAGCACAGAATAAAAACAAGTATTTACAAAACACAAAAAAGACAACACTGCATTAAATAACTCTCAATGAAGAAGCATAGTACAAGCCACTTATTTATAGCAAATCGTGGCCTAGCCTTAAGCTCTATCAAACGTGTAAGTTGAGGCTAGTGCTTTGGTGGTGTAGTGTAGAGCTCATTGGAACCACTTTGCCTTGCAGCCCTTCCCCAGGAACGACGTTTTAAAAAACAAAACAAAAAAAAAACGTGGTTTTAACTATGACATGTCTGGTTGGGTTCTAAATCCCCCAAACCCCACCCAGATGGTGATTGTTGTTAAAACCTTGAGGCTGCTAGATACTCCTTACGGTTGTATGCCTAAAAGCTGGGCTAAAGCATGTCCTCTGGGTTAAAGGAGCTTTACTGATAGGCTCTGTCACCAGCTCACCTTTGACACGGTATTGTTAATGCCATGGACTAACCCGACCATGTAGGATAGAATTCTGGTGTTGCCAAAACATTGTCATTTGTTTACGATCCATGAAAAAAAGAGGGCTAAAGCCTCTTGCCTGTAATAGGCTCACCTTGTCTATACGTATACAGTGTCCCAAATGGACCAATCGGCGGGATACAACTGAATGTGTTGAAGCTGTAATAATCTTTCAGTAATGTCGTAGTATTAGCAGGGGTGAGATCCCCACACCGTGCACATACTGTCTTGTTTCTCTGGCAGCCAGTGAGATTGTGATGGCATTGAAAGCTCACACACACAAACCGCTGGGGCAGCCAAGCTTCTGTTACGTAAGGACAAAATGGTGCACACTGCCAACGGTGGACACTGCTGATTGGATTGCAACTTGTCTATACCTCTGGGGTCTCATCTCGAGCGGGATGTATGTGATGCATTCTGTCTGCTTTGTTCCGACTACACCCTGATGAGTAAAACTATGCACACATGGGGCATTGTTGAGCCTATATGCTTTTCAAAGCCGGCCCTTTTAGCAGTGCCAATTTGATTTGAATGTGGTGTGTTCCGTAATCAGATGTCCTCTGGTTGTTTCAAGTAAGCCATGTTGTCAGCAAGAGGATTACTACCTGCCATTTAGATACATTTTAGGCAACAAAGACCTAATCTTAAAATAGACTGGACCAGGACAGGTTAATGCTTCAATATATAGTGTTTTGGCGTATTCAATTTAATGTAATATATGGGTCTGATTCTCCTTTGTGACTGTGGCTCTCTATCGCCTGTTACATAAAGATATTCATGAAAGTAGCATTATGTTGTGCCCGAAAATGTCTGGCTTTCAGGCTGGCACAGGCTAAGCTCTGCATAAGAAATCTTCACGCCCACGACTTGCTTAGTTTTCTCCAGCTTTCAGTGCCTCTGTTTATTTTATGGATCAGAATGCAAGTGGAGCAGGGGCTAAGCGCTTGGGGTGACTAGAAAAGCACTATATCAAATGCAATCAATTTATAATCATTATTTAGTCTTAATTTTGTGGACGCCTCTCTGCTGTCTTTAAGTTTTTAAACTTGTTTTCCTGTTCAAAGTTACCAGCCTAGGCTAGTGGCCTATTAGGCAGAGAGTGTTGCACAAGCGACTGCCTTCTCTATCTCCTAGTTGCAGGTTCACCCCAGGGTAACATGATATAATGACCTCGGCTTGGCTCAGACCATCGCGCCTTTCACCCGGGTATCCCACAGGGCCGTGCAGCTGGCTGACTGCCTGGGGTACACTTGTGTTGGTGTTGGTGGTGGATGTGGCCAGAGGGAACAAGCTCCTCTTTAGAGAGAACTGGAAGATGGAGAGAAACTCCCTTGGGCTCCTCACGGCGATGTCACCTTAAAGGGAAGACAGAGAGGACCGGAGTTAAAGGCTTGTCTGACTCTGAGGCCATTGATCTATTGCGGTCTCTTATTCTTTTTGGTGCACCTCTTTGTAGCAGAGAATCGAGGACACTGCCCTTTCCTCGCAAGACTCCGAGACCTCTCTCAGACACTGGCCTATCTGTCACTCTTTAGCTCACAAGAGGCCCCTGGTGGCCTTGAGTGTGTTAGATGAAACTAATCACCGTGTCAAGTCAGCCCTTCTCCAATCTCGTTTTGTGACTGTCAACCACTTAAACGAAGGTTGTTTTTTTTACTTTATCCCTGCAAATGAAAGGCCTTTATGAATGCTGTGGGTCCTTTCTTCTCGGAGAATGCTTTTGTTTCTAGATTATCTCTGTCTCTAATCAAGCTCCAGTAGCTGGCTACTTCACTGTCTGCTGTATTATTGCTAGGAGGAATAGTGTGTGCTGTGAAGTGGGCCTCGTAATGGTGACATGGAAAGCGTGTCTTTGTTAGCAGGTCCTTTCTGGACTCCCTGCAGGCGAGGGAACGGTAATTAGTCACTGTGGTGCACGGTGTTTGGCCTGAGGTGTTCATGCAACAGGCTTCCTCACTTGCTCACAGGAGACATACGGTCTAATGACCTTGTTTGGCTTTCCTCCCTGTGTACATTTAGATTCACACACTTTTCATATAATCGACACACTTTTCAGGATAATTTTGTGTTGTTAGAACTGAACCCTTTCTTTTTGATGAGCTCTTACATACTGAGACAACCAACATTAGATCAATCATGAATGTACATATAATCAATCATTAATGTACAGGGATGGATCTATGTGCTGTAGCTGTGCTTATGCAATGAGTCGCGTGTGTGTCTTGTGTCTACAGGCACGGGAGATGTGGTGGCCATCATGATCCCGGAGCCCAAAGGTCGTGAGATCGTGGCCCTGCTGGAGCGGAACATTGTGGTCACAGTGCACATCTCCATAGGAACGCGGAACCTGCAGAAGTATGTGAGCCGAACGTCGGTGGTGTTTGTCTCCATCTCCTTCATCGTGCTGATGATCATCTCCCTGGCCTGGCTGGTCTTCTACTACATCCAAAGGTTCCGCTACGCGAACGCGCGGGACCGCAACCAGGTAGGACCCTGTCTCCGCTTAGCCCGCACTGAAATGCTGTGTCGTTTGGACTTCCAGAACATAGGTTCGAGACTAGATGGATTTTCAATTGTAAGAACGATAAAAAGCAAACCTGGGCGGAACACTCTGAAATAAGCCTGACAGCTGGAGTAAAAGAACAGACTGTAAAGCAATGAAGCGATTAACAATCCTGTTTTCTGGTATTTGTACCATGCAGAAAGCCATCTCCTTCGTTTCTGTTGACAAATTTATTATAGATGCTCAATGTTGCTGTGACGTCTGTTATGTTGACACATCAAAGCCCTAGTTGGGCACAGCGAGTTGTCATGGTGGTGATGTTTATTTAGTTGTAGCCTACTTCTTGGTGCATGATGACATTTTCTAAGAACTTGGCCGTACTGAGCTACCGCTCCTCGCTGATTTCAAACAGCCTTGCCAATTAAGCTGGGGAGCAGCTGCTTCTGGATCGAGTTTGTGTAACGCAGAACCCAATAGCAACACAGCTTTAGGCATCACAAAAGGCACCTGTCATGTTCTCAAAGTTGTGTTCTGTGTTTTCCTGTACGGATATGGTTTTTTCATTGTCAACTTAACAGTGCTCCTCTGTCGCAGTGTGTCAACAACACATACTTTTCAGCCTGTTTTGTTGAGTCAAAACATTATACACAGCTCAGGATCTTTTGTTCTAATCTAACAACAATTAACATGGTTCCACATAGGTCAGATGACGACATGGGATTTTATGCCTTTTTTTGGGAGCAGATCAATTGCTTAGTTTAGCTGGCCAAAACGTATACAAAACGTGGGTGTTAGAATGGATTGGTCTACTGAAATGTCTTGGCATTAGCTTCCAGGTCAGGTGGTTGTCTTGACTTGATTTGTTGTTGTTTTATCTTCTTTAGAGACGTCTTGGAGACGCGGCCAAGAAGGCCCTCAGTAAACTTCAAGTACGAACGATCAGAAAAGGAGACCAGGTAAGATGATGCATGCTCTCTCACTGAATTCAGTCATTAGTATTCCCCTGTCCCAATTTGAATATTGACATTTTAATCACTACAGCCCTACACACTACAGGTGTTGATTGTTGATGCAGGCAAAGGATGAAAGGCATTCAGGGCTTTTCACGCTTTACAGAAAACAAGCTTGGTTGCTATTACAGGGCCATAAAACCGACACAGTACGTGTGTGCCTTTGTTTGATCAATGTTCTGTTTGTTTTATGTTATAGGAAACCGAGTCAGAGTTTGATAACTGTGCGGTGTGTATAGAAGGCTATAAACCCAACGATGTGGTACGGATATTACCGTGCGGGTAAGACTAGTTTTTCTTCTCCCTACAATACCAGGCCACAGCTTTATAGTACTGGTAGCTCCAAGCATTCTGTAAATAGTGGGTTTGTGATGTAGACAAGCACACAGGGCAACAGTGTTGTGGCAACATGGACATGAATGGGGTACGGGCAGTGGAGATGATGTGGGTTATGTGTGGTACTCTCCTTGCCAGGCATGTCTTTCATAAGCACTGTGTAGACCCCTGGCTGCAAGACCACCGCACCTGTCCCATGTGTAAAATGAACATCCTGAAGGCTTTGGGAATACCGGTAAGTGTTGGTTCACAACTTTCAGTCAATAAAATGTAAACTATTTTCCTACGGTTTAAATGAGTTTTTAATGAATTCATCACAATATGAATAGAACAAACTGAAAGAAAACTGAAATAACATTGAAATAGTTTGTAAGGGGGAAAAACCTCTAAGGAGCCTAATTGTATCATCGCCGTGTGGGGTTTCTCCAGCCCAATGGAGACTGCATGGACGAAATCCCCCCGGACTACGAGAGCTCTGTGGGCGGTCCGCCCACCAACCCCATCACGACGGCCAGTGACGTCACCGTGAACGACAGCTCCGTGGTCCTGGACCCCATGGGACGGGCGATGGGCCTGCCCCAGGTCTACTACGACGGCGAGACGTTGGCGCAGGCCATGGAGAGCCACTACGTCACCAGCGGTGAGCGCAGCCTTACCCCCTCACCCCACACACCGCCTCACCGCTCCGACCACGTGCCTCTGTACACAGCCCTCTCCTGGGGTGCCGCCAGGCACGCTGCCTTGAAAGTGGCGCCACCCCACACACGCCTTTCCCTGCTGTTTGGCTGTGACTTTCAGCAAGACCTGCACGCTCTACTCGTGTCCTCTTACCTGTCCTCCAGCGCAGGGGTAACTCAAGCAGCCCCTGTAAGCACCCCTCCCGGGTGAGCTGCACTGGGATACTGAGCAGTTGAACACCACACTCGACAGCAGCGTGCATGTCTCTTTGTCGTCAGTACGGTCCTGTGGCTCTGTGACAGAGCTCAAATGTCCTGTTTTCAGGGTTGCTGCTCTGTGGGTCCACCTGTGCCAAAACACTTTTAGCCCAGAGTCTGAACTAGGGCAGCAGTCACCTGCGTCGATGTACCCCCCTCCCGGCTATATTTTGTACCCCTCCCGGGCAGCACAGCGGGGAAAGAATAGTTCATCCTTTTCTGAAAGGCTAACCACAAATAGATGGCACGGTTTCGAAAGGAGCAGAGATAGACTGTTCTTTAGAGATTCTGTAAATGAGCACCCCCTCTAGGGCGAACCCCTAAGAACTGAGCCTGCTGCTAATGGCTGCTTAGCACAAGGTCTGTATTAGCGGATGCCGACCCCTTTTTTTATTTGTGGGTTAGGGTGTGGGTGTGTCCGTGCACATGTGGATTGTGTGTAGTTACTCTGGCACAGACCACTTCCTGTCCAACCAGCTGAAATTCCACCCCAAGTTGGCGACTTTGCACCAAAGTCGGCTGCCAGGAATCAGCTTAGTGCTGCCTTTGTAGCAGCAACTTACACAAGTCCAGATCCTACTGATCCTGCCCCAAAGACCTGTCTAACAGTTGGTGATGAATACCAGAAACCCGGGGCAAAGGTGCCTGGATTGTGTTGCCTAATGCATATGGAGATTTCTCACTGCCAACAAATGCTTGCAATTCTCTCTCTCTCTGTGTCTCTCCCTCTCCCTCTCCCTCTCCCTCTCTCTCTCTCTTCTTTTCAGCATATTCTCATTTGAAACACATGACTTTCTTTTGCACAACTTTGAAGCATCATGCTGGCACATGGTGGTCATGTTAATGAATAGCGTTCTCGGCTGGTTCATAGTCACATTTATACAGACAACATGTGTCTCAGTGCCTCCAGGCTGTGCTGGCAAAAAAGGTATTTCAGAAATTTGTTGGTTGCGCAAAATTCATCGTCGCTGAGTTATTTATTATAGAGTAGCAGTGCATTGCAGAGCTATTTGTCACGAGCAGCACATTAGCCTAATTGTAGCCAGTTCCCAGTGCCGTAGCCGCAGTGGCAGTAAAGCAAACGTAATGGTTGACAAGTAGCATTTTGAAGGTAACTAAGAGAGGCCCGGGGCTGCTTTTCTGAGGGAGTGTAGTTTATCATGATTTCCTTCGGAGAAAAAGACTGTGCCGCAAAGATGCATAAAACTAATATATAAATGCAGCAACACCTGTTTATGGCTGTTTGGTGGAACGTCATGCAGAGCTACAATGCCCCATAGGAGCTGAGTCATGCCTCCTGGTTTCTTTCACCTGCTATCATTAAATGAGCTCCCAAGTGATGTAGTGAATGTTTGTGCTGAGTTCTGACCGTCCCACTGGTAGCCCAAATTCTGGATGTTGCTAGTTTGGATTTCATGTGACTACTTTCCCCTACTCAGGTCTTGGGCTTTGGGGAGGAAGGAGGCGATGATGATGATGATGATGATGATGATGATGATGATGATGCAGTGTGGTCTCGCGTGCTTATTGTAGAGGGAGGAGAGCACTGAGAGAGTGACTGAGGTACTCCAGGTACTCTATTTAGAGCTGACCCCCACCGGACACTGGGCCGCCACCGCCTGAGCCATCTGGCGCTGTTGCTATAGTTACAAGGGTGTCTCTCGCTCGCACGCACACACACAAACTCTCCTTATGCCTTATTCTTTTAATCTTCTCTACTTTTCTCAGACTCTAGACCGTTTCAACTCTGTTACTCACATATCGGTCCTTAGATGTCTTCCTCAAAAGCCTGTCTAACTATTTGGCTTACAGTATCTCTGATTAGCAGCTCATTTGATCTTTCTGTTTACTCGTGTTTCTTTGCACCCAACACACATCTGGGACTCGTCCTCTAAATTGTCCTTTTATGTAACTTAACCATGACAGGAGGAACCCGTTGCTAGGTTAGCAGGAGTTCCCACCCTCCTCCCCTGGAGAGGCCATAAAAGTGCATCTGCAGTTTCTGTCTTTTTACTGTGACAGCAAGCTCCTCCGGTTTCAACCACTTCACAAAAAGCGTTGTCTATCACTTGTAGCTTCAGGCCTCCAATGCGGGCTGTTTGTCGACTCTGTCATGGCATTCTATATCCCAATGAAACATAGGCTGTTTGCCTTACTGCCACAAGCTGTTCAGCGGGAGGTGCTCTGTGTTGTCTTTAATTAGTGTAAAATGTAGTTTGTTTCAGTGCTAGCAAGTTAACCACTCAGATGTCAGCAACTGACACGCAACGCCTAAACAACGCGCTGATCTGTCAGCGCTGTAGCGCTAGGGCTGGCAGTGACTGAGAGGCCAGCTCGCCACGTCGTCAACATAAAGAATGAGCACTGTCAGGAGCGTTATGAGGGCTATCCCTCATTTCGAGACACAGTTACTGTGAGTAATGGTTACAAGCCGAACCCAACAAAAGGCAGATGGATCACAATCATGGACGATAGTGTTTTGAATGTCTCCTGAGCGGGGTTTTGAATTGCTTTTACGTGGTCCTGGTGTTGTAAAGCGGGGTTATTCAACCTTATAGAACCTTTTATAACTATTATCCCAGAACAATAAGTTCAACACTCTCTCACATACCCTTTTTTTTGTTATGTACTTGTCTCCTTTTGTTCTCAGTTTTAAGAATCTGTGGTGTTTCAAAAAAGAGGATTCAAAGAATATTGCTCAAAATGTTTTCTCTAATATGTGAATGAATGTTTGGATATACCTTTAAGTTGTTAAAATATGTATGCCCCAATTATTTTTAAAACATTCCAATAAAATAAGAATTCTTTCTTAAACTTATCGGCATCGGAAATACATGTTGGACAGAAAACTGCAATTTTAGAGGCTCTGCCATTGAGCTTTCATTTGCTTGCTTAGAATTAACCCATGTTTGCTGTTGGCGTCAATGTAGAAATGCTTAGATAATTAGATAAAATGGGTGATGAAAGTGAATTTTGTTGGCCCCGCAAAAAAATATATTGACAGTGCATTAGTCCTATATCTACTTGGCGTGTAATTTAGAGAGAAAGCAGGTAATCTACAATGCTCTTTTAATTTGTATGACAATCCAATAACTAGAGGGAAGCAGTAGAAGGGAAATGCATGGTAGAATGCTCTGGTGGTATCAATTCAATTGGTCAGCTCAGAGCATTTAGCTTTTGAACAGGTTTTTCTGTGCCATTTTGTCACGATACTAAGGACCTGTTTGTGCGTCTGTCTGCAGGTGAGCACCATCCCCCGCTGAGCAGTGACTCAGACAGCTCTCTCATCATGGCCGTGGAGGTGGGCTTGTCAGACCTGGAGCTCTCCGCGGAGCAAGAATGCAATGACGTCAAGTCATGAGACTATCGGAGCCAGGCAGGAAGTGAGACGTTGTCATGGAGACGCGGAACGGAGTGGGCCAGAAAGCTTGTGGGCCTCTCAAGAGCATGTCTCTAGCCCCTAATGGAAACGGCGTGATAAAAAAAATCCCAGACGGCACAAGTACCAGAACCCAGAGCAGCGCAACATCTCTCTCTGTCCTCACTGCCCAGTTTACTGCAACAGTGGTTCCTCCTGCCCCAGTGGATACTTTGCTTGTGTATATTCTGACTACATGTGCCTCTTCTTTCCTGCGCCTCAGTCTCTCTCTACTACTCCACCTTAGTTGGACTGTCATGTAACCAGGTAGACGGTCACTACTAGGCTTGTATTTGGCTCCTGTGTAGCACCTATATTCAAGCACAGCGTGTTGTGGTATGCTGCTTTCCCTTTTTAAAAGCTACATTCTAACGACTGAAACTAGCACGGTGCGTAGGACTGTAGCACAGACAGGCCAGACCCCAGTGTATCTGTCGTTTACCTAAAATGTTTACATTCCCTGTGAAATTCAAACAAATGCTTGTATCGCATTTTTTTTGTATGACACAAACCTCATCTAATGTACATTGGATTGTTTATGGTCATGGTTTTGAGCAGCAGAGCTAGAGTATGCCTGTAACCCCCCCTCAAGCACATTGTGTTTTGTAAACGGTAGGTTTAAAATTTGTGAAATATGTTTTTCAGAAGATCACTGCCAGTGTACTCTAATGAAACAGATCTTCCCGTTTATTATAAACAAACATCCAAAGTCGATATAAAAGGTCTAAATACCTTTATATTAATAGTTGTTATTTGTGACCAAAGTCAATATAAATAGTGTCAGACCTTTTTCTATCTTGGTTTTTGAATTGAGCTGTTTGGTCACGAGTACGTTATTTTTAAGAACTTTTTGGTTTTCGCCACGCATCACAGTAGGAATGCTTTCCTTTGGGCGATTACTTGTGTTATCTTTACACCAAACTTATCTTTAAGAACTCCGTCCAAAAGAAGTAACGCTGGAGTTGACATTTAGACATTTACCCTGAGTTTGGTGAGTTGATGTAATTTGCATGGAAGTCTCGACAATGTGACTGATTCCTTCTGAAAACAGCTACAGCACCATTTTATGAATGGATAGGTACACCTAGGCAACCAGGGTGCTGTAGGCCTTTTTAATCGTTCATCTTTTAATTCTTAAGTGGCACAGTTACATTGAAGGTTTCAAAAGAAGCTTTTATCTTGATTTCAGGCAATTGATCACAGAACATTGAAATTTCCATAGTGACGTGTGTTCTTTTACAAACGCTGGTTTGTATTCCCACCAGCACTCTTGTTACTGCCAAATGGAGATGTATTTTCAGCTTGAAGCAGTTGCTTATAAGGTATCTCTGAATAAGTTGAAGTGTACTAGATCAGATAGGATTGGATTTCGATATGCTAAATGCATTGTTCTCCTTTGTCGTAACCAAATGTGTGCTCACTCAATTCATCCACACCATGCACAATCTTTCTGTATCCATAGCTCTTCACGGCATTTTAAAATCCTTTTTTAAAACTGTTAATGCTTTGTAAGCAAGTATGTCTAAGCACTAGCGTAAGAGAGACACTGTTAAGGAGTAGCAGATAGGGAATATCAGTGTCCATATAGCATGGGATGATAACTGACAACACTAACATGTTTGTTTGTGTATTGTTTCTGTGCCAAGCTTTCGATTATCCCTAAGTTTATCCACCTAGTTCAAATGGGCACAGAGTTAATAGATTTCTCCAGTTGTATATAAATAACCTATGCATTGCCGTACATAGGAGGATGTGGTGTCCAACACAGCTTTGGGTCAATCGCATAGAGATACTTTATTTTCTGGATTGGATAGAAAATAGGGTCTGTGAAGGATGTAAGCCCTTTAAAGACACATGTTGTGAGTCGAGAAAGATGAATTACCCTTTTTAAAACTTGCATTTAAAATGGCTGGTCCTTTTTGTTTAATACATCAGCCTATTAGTGACAGTCAAAAGAATGACAATTGTATTGATATGAATATAACCTTTATTTTTGTAAACTGCAAACAAATGGAGAATAGGTTTTGTAAATAGAGCACTTGTTTACAGAAAAGGAATGCAGTCCAGAAGCTAATTACAGGTGGATGTGGAAACATTTTATTTTTGAATCAATCTTATTGAGTTGCCCTTTTTATTATTTGATTTGATTAGTTTGATTCATGTCAGTCTGTTTCCTTCCCATTTCAATCACACAAACAGTTTGTGATTGATATAAAATGTTTATGATGACAAATACAAAAAAAAAAAAAAATTCATCCAGCATTTATCTGGGGCATTCCAGTAAATTCTCTAGGTGGTGTTCTTCCTGCAGCAAATGTTTGTCTGAAGTCCCCTTTCAGCCACCTGGGACTAGGTTATGTAACCAGCACACAGCCATACTCTCACTCTTCTTGTCAATCATTGAAGGATTAGGGGTTTATGGATAGACCAACTCCCTTGGTAATGCTGACAAAATGGCAAATCATATTTACGAAAAAATATTTACAATATACAACTAGGTTTGCTGCAAAGAACATTGTAACCACTAATCATACTGTGCTATGGTCATATTGGCATGGTTTCCCTTTTTACTTAACTTGTTTTATTTTACAACCTTTTCCTTTTCAAATTCCCTGCAAACTTCTCTGTACATTTTTATTCTGGTGTATAAACCTTAGAATGCACTTTATTGCTGGAAAGAAAAGGGGTTAGGATAATGTATGATAGAAACGTCTTTAAACGTTTGAATTGTACCTGCTTTGTTTAGGGCTATGATATTTGAAATGACATAACTGTTGCTCTATGTATAATATATATAATATTTTGAATATACCAGTTGTGGGTTTATGGAGAGTATTGTTGCATATATATTGGATACCCTCCAGAACTCTACAGCCTTGTAATTTTGTTAAATGGAGGAAATTGTATGTATGCTCCGTAGCGTTGACCTACTCTTCCAGTATTATGTTGCACGTGTATGATTGTGAGTTACAATATGTTTAATTAAAAAAATCTAATTATGTTGATAGTATGTGGTTTCATTCAATGTTTAATATACCTTTTAGTATTTAGAATTGTTTGTATTTATAAATAACAACAAATGAAAGTAGATAAAGATATAGTCAACAAGGCCCATACATCCAGATACATTTTCTTCCTTTACGGAATCTGCAAGCTTGTGAAGACAGATTATTAAATCTATTTACTTGGTCATGTTCTTATACCAGCTATGACCCCTGTCTTAGTGCCAGTTTTGTGCACTAAATGGGTCATATGGAATGACCTTTCACCTTACTCCAGCGATCATGGCGATATGGACAGCTGGCTGTGATACAACCAGGCCATCCCCTCGGGTGTTCCCTCCTTACGGCTCACAGAATACCAGCTGTTGCAAAACGTCATCATTTACATTTTCATCATTTAGCGAACGCTCTTATCCAAAGCGATTTACATTGAGATTGCCGGAACAGACGCCCTGGAGCAATTTAGGGTTAAGTGCCATGCTCAAGGGCACATTAGTGGGGGTGTTCCCAGGTGGGATTTGAACTCATGGCCTTTTTGGTCATCAGGCAGCAGTCCATCCCATTCTGAGCACACACCTCAGTGTGTTTAAGACTAGCGGGGGCTTCAAAAAATCTGTCTTTGTTTCCCAGGGGGAATAGTAGCCAGTTACACCCATTCAGAAAGAGTTGTTGTTGTAGGACAATCTGGTAACCTCCTGGCCCCTGGTGGGGAGGGATTTGCTAGTGTTGGCTTGTGCTCTTTAATAGTCTCATGGGAAAAGAGAGGAAAGTCCAAAATAAGCAAGTGAGGTCTTAATTAACATTATGACAAAGCATGCTTCCCTTATACGTGTAGCTGTGAAATTGCAAGAAGGGTGTGTATTTCCTTCTTTGTAGGGGTGTGGTGACCATATGCTTGGCATCAGTTTAGGGCAAGAAGTGTATTTGGAACGTAAACCTTAATTTACTTACAAAGCCTTTGGACTTATACAGTTATATTATGTCTGGATATACAAATTATACCCAACACTCTGTTTAAATTGGCCATGGCAAAACAAAGATTATCTCAATTGTTAACGTAAAGCATACAATAGGTCCACATAAGACATGTTACATGAGATTTTCTCATACAGCTTGGTTATATACATTGGGTACATTTTTTCCTTCTTCAACCTATTCAATTGACCTTTGCAAATTGTTTCTCTGGTGTCAAGAAAAAGGTTAGTGAGGAGAACTATATCCTGCTTGATGATATGTGAAAGGGAATGATGGGCATAGATTGCCATCTACTGGACATTTATATAATCACATGCAGTATTTTAAATATAATTGTAGTTCTCCTGTGTAAAGAAAGAAGGCACTGTGTAGCTACAGAGAGGCACCATCAGGATGTTACGGTTGGGATTTGTGATGCAGTTCTGTAGAACCTTTTCAGCTATAAGAACACATGGCTGCTCATTTAATTCAATATTTCTGCATTTAGGTATGTAGGAATGAATTTTGAATTGAGCCTTTTAAATTGATAATCATTCTCTTTTGAGACTTTAAACTATTCTTCTATGATTATCAATTCAAAATGATCATATCACACACAGGCCAAACAATGTTTAAACATATAGATGGGTCTTGACCCTGATCACATTATAGGTTTTCAAATAACTCAGCTTTTTAAAACAAGCATTTAAAGATATTACCTAACCCAGTGGTTCCCAATCCCATCCTCAAGTACCCCCAGCCATTCCAGGTATTTAATCTTCCCAGTTGCTAGCACATCTGGTGTAATTAGTCACATACAGCAAGGCCTTGACTAATTTTACCAGGTGTGCTGACACTGGGGAAGATCCAATTCTTGACATGGCTGGGGGTACTTGAGAACTGGATTGAGTACCACTGACCTAACCCATGACCAAAGGACCAAAATACAATAATTGTAAAACTGCTTTAAGGAAAGTTAATTGTTTTCTGAGGAATCTGAGTCATAAAAATCTCCACAATGTGTTTGTGTTGTTCTCATCAAGGGAAAGGGGCATTTCCACAAAATGGGAAACCTTACAGTCCTACTTCTCTAAATATTCAGGAAAGGATAAAAAAAAAAGGATGTGATTTGTGAAACAACATTTCTGCAACTGAATATTCAAGGGTGATAAGTCTCTCAGTACTGGGTAGGGAAGAGGTGAAGAAGGATCTTCAAAAAAAAATAAAAAAAATGATATTCTAATACAGTAACCAAGTCAGCCACAAATTGGCGGATGTTCTGAAAGACCAAAATGTCAGAACTATCCAATTTATAGAAAAACAGAAACCAGCTCACCAACATAGAACAGAAAAACATCAAGGCACGGTGAGAAGGAGGCAAGGGGAACTTGAGTGAGGTCACTGAGTGTTAGAACAAATGTTGTGCTTCAGCTTCCCACCATTAAAACACATGAAAACACAAACACTCATGGAATCCCCAACTGTGGATGTCGGCGAGGTGGTGGAGACTGTAAATACGCAGCCT
This sequence comes from Galaxias brevipinnis, assembly GCA_036023535.2. Classification (NCBI taxonomy): domain Eukaryota; kingdom Metazoa; phylum Chordata; class Actinopteri; order Galaxiiformes; family Galaxiidae; genus Galaxias; species Galaxias brevipinnis. The sequence continues at coordinate 14,830 of JAVQIZ010076240.1, forward strand.
ACATCTGCGACCCCATTAAACCACAATAACAAACTTCATAGAGTTATTACGCCTTATATCGCCTCCTTCCTGCCTTTCCGAAACATTATGCGGTCAAGTAAAGAGACAAGTCGATCAACAGCCTCAGTGAGTGAAAGTATGTCGTATGAGGTTTATTTTAAAACTGATTCATGAGACTAAACTGTTTTTTCCTAAACCTCACTCTGGTTGAGGCGGTACTTTTTTCTTGAAAGCCTGTTTCTATCTTTTATATCTTACTTCAGTTTGAATTTCTCTGTCAGCTTGCCTGTATTATATATAATAACGAGGTCATACTTAAAATGTCAGAATAAAATGTCAGAATAACAGAACTAAGAAAATGCAAATTGATAAAACCCAAACCAATCAATACGTTCAAACCAACTAGCTTGATTTCCAAAAGGCCAACGAGCTGGATAATAACAGTACATTCACAAAACCTCATGACAATTTATTATCTACAAAAAATATCATTCAGGCTTTTCACACACCTTTATCACACTACCGATCACTCCCACCAAGGTGACGTAACGATGTATCCACACAGTGACGCGCTGTTGATATAGCTCGACTGTGCGGCAGCGGCGCTATAGAGGGCTGGCATTTCTGTTGCGTTTCATTGCCTTATTTATTTGGAAAGTGCTCTGATTAGTTTTGCTTTATCAAACAATTTTTAGACAACACCACTGTAAATGTTTGTAAAAAAGAGACGGTTTTTAGTGTTGCCTAATCCACTATAGCACAAGACAGCTCCGGTCAGACAATCACACCTGATTATCATTGGAGCAGCAGCAACAAAGGCTGAATACTCGTCGAGTACTTGCATTAATTGCGAGACGGCAATTATCTGACCACTAAGGTAGGCATAGCCTATTGTACATTTAAACATAAATATTAATTCGCCAACATCTAGACCTTTATTAATTGTTTCGTTATTGCATGCACATTAGTCTTGGATAATGGTAGGGGCATAGCCTTATCTTCGCTGACGTTGTGCACGGATGATTGCACGCATCTGTGCATTGAAGTTTGAAGCGTTTATTGGGGAAAAAGCAACCAATGCTTACGTGCCTTATCTCGATTAGTTCGCATTTTGAACTTTGTCAGGGCTATATCTAAAAATAGTAGTAGCCCTATCTTGTCACAGCCTAGACGTCGTAGGCAACGCTAGATCACATCAAGCTGTCTTGCAAGCTGCTAGTGTGCGCCAATCTGCTGACAAACCTGCGCGCCACAACCGAATACCTATTCACGGTCATTGCATATAGGCACTGCCTGGTTCATCTGGTTTCGATGTGCTCATAATAAAACAAAAAAGAAAATGTGGGTCAATCCCGAAGAGGTGTTGCTGGCGGGAGCTTTGTGGATCATCGAACGAGCCAATCCCTATTTCATCCTACAGAAGCGGAAGGGCCATGGCGATGGAGGCGGAGGACTAGCAGGTGAGACCACATTACAACGATTGTGTTAAGGTATCGTACATATCCAGTATGTAAAACCATGGTTTACGAGGTTCCGGGACAAATTATTTGTGAAATAACATTAGATGTGGGGTGGTGACTTATGTATTGATTTGTAGACCAATGTACTAATACTATTATTGCATCTTAGACACACATGGGTCTAAAAACAAGTCTGATATCTTAGTTTTGTTGAAACCAGGAGGCCACACCAGGAGAATCTCTAATTTGAGCTCTCCTTAATCATTGATGTTTTAAAAAAGAGACTTGTGCATTGATCAAAATTGTAATGTGCGATAAAATAATTGTGCTGTGAGCAAATAAAATATGATCCTTATGTCCCAAGTGCCCAACTGATATTGCCTCAGCTAGTTTGAAAGTAGTCGCAGAGTTTTTTTTATTATACATACTTCAGGTCTTCAGAATGCCAGCTGTTCTTTGCTGGAGCATGCTTGGATCAACAAAGTTGAACAGCAGGGATTTGGACATAGTTCAATAGCAATCTAGATCTGAACAACTCCAAAACACTACAGACCCATGTCACACAAGTTATGTTTTTCATTCCTCTGTATCTGGCTCATGCTGACTCATCTGCTTGTCCCCACTACAATGTCGGCTCTCCTCCTGCTGGCTCATTATGTCTGAAATAGGCCACAGCTGGAAGGAGAATCAATTGCTAAGTGTTGTGGAGGGAAACAAAATATTGTGCATCAGATTATGCTTGACCACATGTTAATGTCCAATCTAAATCCCATTATTTCTTAGGGTAACTAATACTCAAAACACTCTTACTGGCTACTCTATAGTGTACTCCTACTAATATAGATGGCCATCATATTATCTAACACCCAAAATGGACCTGAACAATCAAAAATAGGGTGTGAAGAAAACATTTTATGTGTGCATAGATTTGAATATTGTTAAGAATTATTGAGAAACGGTGCTTTGGTGAACAAGGCCAGAAATAGGAGCTTTTCCATAACTCAACATGAAGACGACATTGATTGTCTGGCGAGTTGTGGGCTCCTGTCCCCTTAGTATAGCTGATCTGATCCTTCTGGGGCCCGATGGTAAGGTGAGAGGTGGCTAGTCTGGCTCACTTATTTTGGGTGTGCATGCTGTATCCTTCACCTACAAGGATTATTGACCATGCTTTACAATGATTACCATTTTATTTTGTAATCTTGTATTCTGGTTGATTATGGTAAATAAACGTTAAAAGAAAAATAAATAGTGGGAGAAGAATGATGAAATACTTTATGCCTACATCGTATTGTCTTAATCTGCCACATTTCATTATGTGAAGAAGAAATGTTTTATTTAGCACTTGTAGTTAGGTCACTCAGTGCAACTAGTCTCCTAATTAGCATGGCACAGACAGAAGGTTAGTCGTGCAGACTCCCTCTCGCTCTGTGCTCCTGACTGAGGAGCGACCGTAGCAACAAAAAGCGCGTGGAGGGGCACTAGGGGATGATGTCATCGTTATGTAAATGTTGAACGTCCCCTTAGTGTGCCAGTTGGCACAGAGAGGCTGGGCACACTGGCATTGCCCATGCAGACTCCCTCCAGGAGTATATTCATGTCATGATGGCCGTTGTGCCTCTATGTTTAAGAGGACACCAACGAGGTGCAGAGAAGTTAGTTATGTCTGTATTGACTTTATGTTGTCAGACCCAACGCAGAACTTCAATTAAAGGCTTTTTTTAAGGCACTTGTGATTTGAAGTCACAATGCTAATGCAACCCTTTGGCCCAAACTTAGAACATTTTAGACAATTGCTTTTAACACAAGACTTCAGCCTATCACTTTCACAGCCTTTTCACCTTAGCTCTTGTGATTTACCATAGGCCTACTGTACATACTATGTTTACGCTTTGTCATATCGCATGACACCCAGCTTAAGCTTGATGGGGAAGCAGAGAGCAGTCCAGTTGTTGGCATGGGGAAGCACAACAGAAACCAGCACTTACAGAAAAATATTTTTAAAGAAACACACAAAATCTAAAATGCAAAACACCCTAGGACGTTGATCCGGTTTCTGTTACTTGAAACAATATTGATCTCAAGCCACGGGGTACTTTAGTTGCCTGTCAGCGCTTAGCTAAAATAAGCACTGACTGCCCTCAGCAATAATAATCTAGGTGAAGAGAATATACGCGCGGAGGGAAAACATTGCTCTGGCTTGAAAGCTACAATTGATTTCCTCTATTAACCGGGAAAAGAGGAACTAGCCAGTTCGGAGTTGTGCTGCTTGTTGATTTCAAAGAAGGGAAGGCGGCGCAGATTCTGACCCTTCTTCTCCGTCTGCAAGCACAAAGCCTCACATGACTCCTCGACGGCTGCACTGCATGGCGCTCAGGCTTTCATGCCCCTGACCTGCTACCACAACAAAGGAAGCATGTCTCCTCCAGTCACAGATGCCTTCTATTCCGCACCTCCATCTTTATTTCTTTGTCCCTTTACTGCACTCCGTTCAAACCTTCAATGGGAAGAAAGCAAGACATGAAAACATAGACCCATGGGCTGTATTATAAATATAATTACAAACAACATCTCTTTATATTTTTATTATTCTTTATCACATGTTAAACCTTAACACAGACACATACAGCTAGTTGAAGAATCCCACACAGCATTGATGTAGTTTCACTCTTATTGTTTAACTCTCTTGTGTCTCAAAGCAGCTTTATACTGTATGCATAATGTATGCAGATATGTATTATGTCAGTCATTTTAACGGGAGATAGCATTATGTCAATCATTTCAACGACAGGACTAACTGGCTTTGTCTTGTGACATTCTGGTCAAAGCAGGAAGCCTTCACACCCACTAACACATTCCTTGAACAAAGGGAAGATATTGTGAGCCTTTCCACACATAAGCTCTGGCGACTATCTCACTGTTTGAAATGGAAATGGATGCTACTATAGAGAATATGTGCATACACACTAATCTCTGCTTTTCAGCTTTGTTGTGGTTTTGGTCTGAAATGCCAATATTTGAAAAATAAAGCACCAACACACACTGCCATTCTGTTTTTACCATGCGACACAGAGTTACTGCCGCAAGTGTTTATTTTTGTGGAAATAATGCCTAGTCTGTTATTGGCCTTGAGCTTGTTTGTCTATGGGTGGCCGTACCAGTGGTATTGACATGCACCAGACTGGTCTGCCACAGCAGTTAGAGCTGCAAGACCATTTTATTGACTGTAATCTTACCGCTGGGTGGTAAGAGAGATGGAGCAAGTAGAAAGGTTGACAGCTGGGTGGTAAGAGAGATGGAGCAAGTAGAAAGGTTGAAATGCAGAGCTGTGAGGAGAGATTGGGTGGATAAGAATATACACGTGGAAGAAACGGGTGAGTGGACAGTAAGAAACAGTTAAACACACAGTATGCAATTGGCCTGCAGGCATTAGTGTGCAGCCGGTTTTGCTAGTGCTGGTGTTGTAGATCAACAGCTTCCCTTAGCCCCCAAGCAAAGGCTCTGTACAGGGAAGAGAATATCAGTAAGTCTGGTACCACGGGACTTGTCTCTCCCTCTATATTCAGGTCTCAATCTCTATTTTTATACACTGCGTCCCTCTCTCTTGTTCTGTGGATAGGCACAACCAGAAAAGGCAGGTTGTTCTAATGGAAATGATATATTCCTAGCCATGAAGAAGAATGTTGGCAGCAGCTGTGGGCTTTTTACAACGGAAATGTTTTGACAAGTATTGTTTATATAAATAGGCTTGACATCATTCCCACTCAAACTATCAGAGAAATATGTCAATACAGACCCCTTGTCAGCCACTCGGATTTGCCACGCCAACAGAAGCCTGTCAGACTTGTTTTTGGACCTTTGCTTATTTCATACTCTCGTCTATGTAATAGTAAACGATGTACCCTTCAGAGTATTATAAGCGTCACGTTGATGTTAAGACGCTTTATGACGCACCATTAGATGTCTGTCCTTTGCTCTGTCACCACATTCATTAAATTAGGCGTTAGCCGTTCTTCATCACAGGTGACTTTATCGTCACTCCCATTATCTGCGCATCGATCAGCCGTGCCCAGAGGAGATATTTGAGATGTACACGTTCTGTCCTACGTTGCCCTTCTGTACTACGCTGGCTGCCCGGCTGCATGGCAGTTATCCATGTGGCTCACAGCCCATGTGAAGTACACAAGTGTGCATTCAAAGGCAAAGGGTGGATAATTGAGAAAGCGGGACGTTTCTTTTTAACTCGATTATTGATTGCCTGTGATTTCTGCCTATCGAGTGACGCCGACGCTGTGGCCCAATTAGTTCAACAAATCAGTCAAAGATCTTTTTGATGTCTGTAAAGGGCTGAAACAGAGAGCCGACTGTTGGCTTATCTGATCTTATCAAGTCTTTTTATTCCAAATGAATGTCTGTTATGAATGTCAGTTATGAATGCAGTTATGTGAGGTCCTGGCTAAGGATTCACAACTTAGTTTAATGCACAGACTGTTTTATTAGCAGCAGCGATATAAATATACCATACAATGGGTACACTTCAAAAACAAGTCCTTCATTGTCAGTCCATAATGTTTACTTCATATGTGTTCCATAGTGGTCTGTCATGATCGCAGTCTCATGACACCTCTAAGTATTGCTATTTCTTCACACAGGTCTCTTGGTGGGGACCCTGGACGTGGTTCTGGACTCCAGTGCTCGTGTGGCTCCCTACAGGGTTCTGTACCAGACCCCTGACTCCCTGGGGTACTGGATCATTGCTCATGGTAGGCACCCTGACTCTGAGCGAGATACACTGCTTGTGATGAACACCATCACAAGTGTCTTCTCATCACCGCTCTCTGTAGTAGTTCACAATAGGCTTGGATACGGTAGGCAACCGAGTGTGGTCGAATCTGATGGGTTTTGGTAAACGGCAACCGTCAAGTTTACACCCATCCTGATTTGAAGCTTGGGCTTTACAAAAGCTTTGAAGAGGTCAGGGGTGAAGGCCTCTCTCTGTTGTTGCCCCTATGCCCCCCTCCCTCTCCCACATGATGTCCTCACATCCTGCTTATCCCCCGCCGGATGGCAAATGCCAAGCATTAGGTCATGCTTGGCTGCTCTTAAAGGGAACGCTTGAGGAAACTGATACTAGGAATCGATGGGCTAAAAAGCACGCCAGGAGAACACGCATAAACTCATCAGCGGGTGTGATTTCATAGGCTTTCGTTGTATCGGCTCCGTCGGCTAACTTGGATGATGTTGTAATTGATAGCTACATCTGCACATTTAACATTTCCAATGTAAATGACAGGCTGTAAGGCCAACGTATCTTAAGCAATGTTATTCTTTGAGATAAGATAACAATGCAATTAGCACTGCTATTCTCCCTGGGCCGTGGGACTACACCTCCCTGCAAGGTGTTCATTTAAATTGCCAAGCCTTATTTAGAGTTGAGGAGGAATATTTCAATGTTGTCGGCACTCTGCGGAAGGCAGATGTTTTAAGCATCAAATTTCAAACGGCCGATTGAAACCAATGCATTTGTTATTACAAACATCAGAGACAAAAGGTTTGAAAAGGGTAAGCATTAAATATCACCGCACATGGACAGAGGTCGTCTGCACTGTGTGCTGATGTTATTCTCCGATTCTCTAAAGGTTACGCTATAGTCTTGAATAATAATCTACAGAGGTCTGAAGAGAGAACATGATCCTAAGAAGTGCCTCTCCTTATCTAAAATGGAAGCCCCAAAAAAAAGGATGGAGAGCCGGCCTTGAAATTAAATGCCAACCCCTCCTCCTCCTGTTCCATCCATTTTCTCCACACAGAAAGAGGGAGTGGAGCAGCCGGTCTGCCAGACATCACTAATCCAGAGGGGATGCGCCGCAGAGGGCCATGTGACTGTAGAGAATAATTCATGGGGATGGCTCAAAGTAGCCACTGTTAGCGTGCTATAGTTTATCCGGTTGCGGATTGTTGCCCCTCAGTTTGCTGCCTACGTTAACCACTAATGGCTAACCATTAGACACAGAGCTAACATAAGATGTGGCCTACCCCTATCTGGACATGTAGATTAAAACAGACCTTTTAAGGTAAATTTGTGTGAAAGAAACTGTGTAAAAAATTTTTAAAAAACTTTGACCATCAGATCAATAGAGGTATTTAGTAGATTTCTGTACAAACGTTGGACTTTAGATACTAAAGTCAAAATGGCCCATAAACACAGGGAAATTAATTATTGGTCAGCTGTATTGTATAACATACGCACTAATATTGACTTTAGAGTGCGCAATCGAGAGAAGATTGCAAATTGCACAATTGCATGCTGCAACATGTCTGACTAATCTGTGTTGTGTATATCAGAAATATGAAATGCATTTTCCCCTGCACCTGACTCATGTCTTCTGGTCCTCCTCATGCTGTTTCAGGAAGCTCTCGAAAGGAGATCACGGAACACTGGGAGTGGCTGGAGCAGAACCTGCTGCAGACTCTCTCCATCTTTGAGAACGAGAATGACATCACCACCTTTGTCAAGGGCAAAGTTCAGGTAACTAAGAATCGTTGGTCCAAATTAGCATATTGCACAAATGGGTGGGCGGGGCTTCAGAACAGTGCGCTCTTGTCTTTTTGCGTCAAGCTTAATGATGAAAGCCAACTGGTTCTATTTTTTGATGTATGTCAGATGTTGACCCAATTTTAGTGGTGATTTGATATGGACAGAAACAGACTGCTTTCCCAAGCATTTGGGAGTGGCTTTGTCAGTCAGTTATACAACCAAGGCAGAACAAGAACACACACTGTAAAAACAAAGTTCTTCGAATTGCCAGCATCAAGGCTGGGCATGTGTTTGCTTGGAATACAATCGGGACTCCATCAAACAGCACAGCACCTCCTTCTTTACCATCCAAATTAGCATCTGTGTCTCCAATTTTCTGGGCTCCTGTCACTACGACTCTCCTCTCCCCTTCGTCTTTATCCGTCACTCTCACTCAGACTCAGTCCCTCTGCGCCCCCCACTTTTCTGACCTCAGGGCATCATAGCCGAGTACACAAAGAACCACGACGTCAAGGAGGACGACGACACAGACAAGTTCAAGGAGGCCATCACCAAGTTCCGCAAACTCTTTGGCATGCCGGAGGAGGAGAAGCTGGTCAACTACTACTCCTGCAGCTACTGGAAGGGCAAGGTGCCACGCCAGGGCTGGCTCTACCTCAGCATCAACCATGTCTGCTTCTACTCCTACCTGCTGGGCAAAGAGGGTAAAGGAGATGCAGTCATGAGCAAACAGACACACACACACACACCCTTCTATTTAAAATAGGCTGTGATGAACAAACACACACCCTACCATTAAAGTAGGCTGTGGCTTACAGCCACTTCAAAAGAGGCCGTTCTGTCCCTAACTTTGCTCTTACTGTCCTCGCTCCCTCTCCTTCTCCCTCTCTCTCTCTCTCGCTCTCTCTCCTGTCCAGCCAAGCTAGTGGTGCGCTGGGCGGACATCACCCAGCTGGAGAAGAGTGCCACGCTGCTGATGCCCGACGCCATCAAGGTGAGCACGCGCACCAGCGAGCACGTCTTCTCCGTCTTCCTCAACATCAGCGAGACCTTCAAACTGGCCGAGCAGCTGGCCAACATTGCCATGCGGCAGCTGCTGGACAACCAGGGCTTTGAGCAGGACCGCTCGCTGCCCAAGCTCAAGAGAAAGTCGCCCAAGAAGGTGTCGGCGCTCAAGAGGTGAGGGGCTGCGATTGAGTGATTTAAAAAAAATTTTTGTCTACTCATCAGACCTTTTTTACCAACGTCTTGGTCCATTGAAGGCGGATCCAGACTTGAGGGGCTTTTTTATTTCGAGTTTGCGAGAGTGTTGCCAGTTTTAAGTATTCAAATTCCAACTGCCTTGTAAAGTTCCAGCTGTCGAAACATGCTTGAGTATCCCGCTGTGTAGGTTTAAGTGCCCCAAATCGGCTGTTTGCCACGCAGTTAAAACATTTAAATTTGTGTTGTGTCACCACTTCTATTTAATCACGCAGCGGTTTAGACCTCCAAACCATCCTATACATTCTACTTTATACATTTTACTGGGTGCTCAGATGCTATTGCTATACATGGCAGGCTATAAAGTGTCTTTATTTTCTCTTTAACGTAACGCTTCTCAAAATGTGCTTTTGTCCCAAGTCTTCTTTGAATGTGATCATTGCTTATGTACCCTCTCTTCCAGGGACCTAGATGCGAGGGCTAAGAGCGAGCGCTACCGCGCCCTGTTCCGTCTGCCCAAAGACGAGAAACTGGACGGCCACACGGACTGCACCCTGTGGACCCCCTTCAACAAGATGCACCTGCTGGGCCAGATGTTCGTCTCCACCAACTACATCTGCTTCACCAGCAAGGAGGAGTCCATGTGTAGCCTCATCATCCCACTGCGAGAGGTGGGTGCCTGAGTTGGTGGAGAGGTCGATTTGTTGTTATTGAAGGGAGGTAGGTAATGACTATTGCAGATTAGAACCTACAAAAAGCATCGTGTCCTACTTACACTAGTAGTTCAATTGTTTTTACAGAGTTATCAGTGGGGGATCGTCGTAGAAATCTGTTAGAAATCTTGTTTTGTTCACACCGCCCCAGACCTGACTTCAGAAGATCCGTTTTATAATGGGTTTTTAGTTGACGTTGATGTAAGCGTTCAATTGCTTGCAGGGCCAGCAGGACAGTTAAAATAGTTACTAACTCACTTGGGGTGCTGTCAGTCCCAATCTGCTTCACACCACACACACACACACACACGTGTGAACACAACACAGATTAACCTTGATTTGGTACACTGTTGTCACATCTATTCCCTGTCAGCGAACCCAAACTCACTCTTAGCCCTGTTGAAAGAATATATTGGGTAGAAACAGATTCCTCCCCCTTTGTTTTCTTTAAAGGATTAGTTTGATGGCTATTCTGAGACCTATAATACGAGTCAGGAAATTATCTGCACTGTCTGATGGATTTTGCTCTTCACATGCTCCTCCTAGAATCCTTAAGGTTAAGTACACTTCATCAGTGTGGGCGGTTATTATAATAGCTAATTGACAAACAGAATTTCCTGTGAAATGGTACATTAGTATTTGTGTAGGATGTGTAACCTTACTGCCTCACCGTTTTCATATCATTGTGGGAGCAAAGGTTGTAGATCATTTTTCTGACTCATGCTTCTTTTACACAAGTGCCCCTGTCGAGCATTGCTTTCTCGTTCACACTAGCTGGTGGAACGGAGCTGTGTGAATGTGTACATTTGCCCACAAAGTTTCAATTCTAAGTCTAGCACAGTGATTTGAGTGCCACCAGATTGTGATGTTTAGCATCTCCCATCTGATCTGCAGGTAACCATTGTGGAGAAGGCGGACAGCTCCAACGTGCTGCCCAGCCCGCTGTCCATCAGCACTAAGAACCGCATGACCTTCCTCTTCGCCAACCTCAAGGACCGCGACTTCCTGGTGCAGCGCATCTCCGACTTCCTGCAGCAGACCACCTCCAAGATCTACCTGGAGAGGGAGCTCACCGGCAGCCTCAACAGCTCCGACGACGAGGTGAGCTCGCGGGGCACGGAGGAATGGGGGGGTGGTGGGGGGGCGGGGGACAAGCTCTGGTCTATATCTGAAGTACAGAGCCTATCTCTAAAACATTGAAATCTATAAAAACTCACACCTTGTAAGTGGCCCTCAGTAACTTTTACAAAGCTGTTTTCTAGAGCGCTTGACACTGTTGTTGCAAAATAATGGGTACAATTGGTTAGCACGGATGAACCAATGTTGTTCTGATACCACGTCTAGCTAGACGCGGTGGTGTTGTCGAATGGCACGGCCGCGGCCCCTCAGCCTCCTTTGCTCTCTGCGTCCCTCCTCCAGGTGTACTCTCAGCAGGGCTCGCTGCTCTCCAGTAGCCCACAGCGCAGCCTGGGCTCCGAGGGGTCGGACGGCGAGAGGCAGTTCAACCTCAACGACAGCAGCGTGCCCACCGCCACACAGGCGCTCATGACCATGTACCGCCGTCGCTCGCCGGAGGAGTTCAACCCCAAGCTGGTGTGCACACCCTGTCCTCAGCTACTACCCTGTCCTGTTCCCATCTTCTAGTGGGCAGACACTGCTTAGATATACTTGAACCAAATTTGAATGACTTTATCCCAAAGGCACCCATTTGTCAATATTAGAAATAAGTCAAACAAGTTCTAACATCTGCAAGACCTATGCTTAATGATTTTAATATGTGTTTTTTTTTTAAAAGTATTTCACCCCCCTTCCAGAAACAAAAAAAAGTTGCACCTTGCCCTTTAAAGCCAGTAAGTGTGCCTGGTCTGCTGTGTAGTCACATGCTACCACTCAATATGTAGTCATGCATGATCACACATGGTCTACTTAGCCAAATGGGGGAATTATATTAAATACCATCCTGACCACCTCAAGTGTGCTGTTAAACACACTGTCATACAGACTTGTGTGTGTGTGTGTGTGTGTGTGTGTGTATTTCCAAGTGAGTGTAGTGTGCATGGACTTCTAAGTGACAAGAAAAGAGCACCCCATGCGTCAGTTAATTATGGCTGTCAGGGGGCTAACTGTGTATAGTTTATGTAAAGATGTTGTGTTTCTGCCCGTGAAATGTTCTGAATAGGTCCTGCTAGAAGATTTAAAGGGATGTTGACCTGTTTGTTGATTGTGCTACATTGCTCTATTTATGCGTTCTCCTAGTTTTGTCTAGTTTCATGCATATAAAGTTGGCACACACTGACTGATGTTCTACAGTGAAAATCTCTTTCCACCTCTTCAGGCCAAGGAGTTTCTTAAGGAGCAGGCCTGGAAGAACCATTTCACCGAGTATGGCCAGGGAGTGTGTATGTACCGCACTGAGAAAACCAAGGACCTGGTGCTCCAAGGCATCCCTGAGAACATGAGAGGGGAGCTATGGCTGCTCTTCTCTGGTGAGTGAACTCTCACTGCGGGTCTCAGACACACACACTAACCGGTAATTTAACCTGAAAATAACCCATGCTTGTAAGCCCCACACTTTCACTGATTCTACCTCAGTCTGTAAGTGCTGTGTGTGCTGCATCACCACGTATTTAGAGACCACATACTGTACTCACCAGGTGCTCACACTCATTCAGAGACTCACTTAAACCCAGAACGCTGCACCGTGTGGTGGAAGCCACATAACTCATAACTCTGTACAATCATGTATGCAAAGTTGACCTGAATGCATAGTTAGTGGATCAAAGAGTTAAAATAGCCCAGAATATACAGTGTAGTCTAAATGTTGTTTTAGTTTGTTGATTTTCAGTTTTAACCTGACACTTTTTGGCATTAATCTACAAGTCTCAATGTATGCAAGCAGTGTCTGTATGGTCGAAAGTCTTTTGTTTGAATTTTTTTATGATATTTCGGAAGGCAAATGTTTAAAAATCATTCAATATTTCGTAGTAGAATCAAGGCAAGGAATGGGAGAAATTGATATTGACATTCAAATATGTTTCATTTTTTCATGTCCAGCAATACTAAGCTGTTCATTAGAAATGCAGAATTATCTCTCCACACAGTGTAAGATGAAGTGTGCTATATTTTTACGTTTAAAAGTTGTAAAGTCTGTTGAAAGAAAGCACCTTTGTGTAGGTTGGGTTGAAAATGTCAGTTCTTTTTGAAACGTAAAAAAAAAACGGCCAAATCTCGAAAGCCAAATTGAACTTTAGTTTAGTTTTTGTTCACAAGGCAGACTGCTTCCTGTTTTTGCGTCTTGTATTTGTGCATCTCACCACTTCTCTCTGCCTCATCTATAAACTCCACTCCCTCTGTGGCCTACTTATGGTTGTCATGGGTGCAAGCCGTTTACCTGTGTGTCAAAAACACCTGCTGCAGCAGTTCAGCTTTACAAACGATAATAATGCTGGGATCTCTTTGCTGAATTGAAATCAGCAGTGTGTGACTTTTTCAAATCTTTCCTCAGTTATGATTGCTTGCGGTGTGGTTAAGTGTGACTAATGTGAGGTGGTAATTTGTTTTAACTTTATTTTCTCACTCGGGCACGGTTATTACATTTGTTGAGTCTGGTCGTCTTGGAATTTGTGCCTAAGGGAAACTAAGTAATATGGCACAATTCCACTTGACGTACAAGTGTTTTTATTGTTGTTTTCTATTAAATACATTCCAACTGCTCTTATGAGACACCTTCTGGTATAGGTGTGTTCGAACAATGTCCCTTTTTGTTACTCCCTGTAAAATAAAGAATAATTAGACTGAATTACGATTATAACTAATATACACAGATCACTATGATGAATAATTATATGTATACTCTTATATTAAAAGAACGCTTTCGTCATATTGTTAAAGTAGTTTGTACACGCATTCAGTTGTCCACCCCAGCTTTAATTGTAGGCTCATTTGCACCTCTACTTGGACATCACATTTTTTCTTTTACGTTGCCAGGAGCAATAAATGAGATGGCCACCCACCCTGGCTACTACGAGGACCTGGTGGAGAAATCAATGGGCAAGTACAACCTGGCCACAGAGGAGATAGAGAGAGACCTGCACCGCTCGCTTCCCGAGCACCCGGCCTTCCAGAACGAGATGGGCATCGCCGCACTGCGCAGGGTGCTCACTGCCTACGCCTTCAGGAACCCCAACATAGGATACTGTCAGGTACACACACACACACACGCAAGGTTACGACTTGTGATGTTAGCCATGCGTTCTCCCATACATTCTAAGTAAACGTAGAATGTAAGCAGACAACACTCGGCGCCACCTATATTGTTGTCCTGCTGGCCCCTGACGTTGGTTCCGCCCCTCCCACTCAGGCCATGAACATCGTGACGTCAGTGCTGCTGCTGTATGCCAAGGAGGAAGAGGCATTCTGGCTGCTGGTGGCCATGTGTGAGAGGATGCTGCCCGACTACTACAACACCAGGGTCGTAGGTCAGTCTGAGAGACTTCTATGTGGTACCATGACCTCTGGCTTTATCTTTTTCCATCTAACTCTTCATTTTCTCTTGATATTGCTCTGTACTAGTTTGATCTTCTGTGGTCATGTACTCGCACAATCTCTCCCTCTCACATATTTTAATAGTCATGCACTCATGTAATGTCACAATGACCTACGGGGGGGGGGGGGGGGGGGGGGGGGGGGGGGGGGGGGGGGGGGGGGGGGGGGGGGGGGGGGGGGGGGGGGGGGGGGGGGGGG
>JAVQIZ010076295.1:2500-13724 GCA_036023535.2 Galaxias brevipinnis
TGTGTGTGTGTGTGTGTGTGTGTGTGTGTGTGTGTGTGTGTGTGCTCACCTCGATGCGTCTCTTGGCCTTGTCATAGAGCCTCTCGTCTTTGGAGCGCCCGTCGTCTGAGTCGCTCTCGCTGCTCGATTCCTCGCTCTCCTTCCCCCCCTTCCTCCTGGCGGCCGGGGCGGGGACCTGCTGCTGTGCCGGCACCCCCGCCGGCCGACCCTCCGCCTTCTTCTTCTCCTCCTCATCGTCTTCCTCTTCCTCCTCGCTCTCCCCCTCGTCCTCGTCGTCCTCGTCCTCTTCCTCCTCCTCCTCCTCGTCCTCCTCCTCGGCCTCCTGCTGGGAGGGCTTGGGCTGGCCTGGCTCCTTCACCTCTATGTGGACCTTCTTTAGCTGGGCCGTGGCTGGGGAACGAGAGCACGCCCGTTAAGACGTGAGTTCCTCCTGAATGGCCCGGCCATGACACCCGTAATGACAGGACCACGTGACTGGTGCTCATGATGCAGCCGCCTCGTTCCAGAGAGCGCCCCAGGGTCCTACCTTTCTCCTCGTCGCTGACGATCTCGATGGCCTCCCAGTCGTCAACGGCGGGCTCTGGCTTGGCCTCTTTCACTGAGGGGGGGAACGCGACGGGGGCAGAGTGGGAATAAGGAGTAAAGGGTAAAGGGAACAACGGGAGGCAGAGAAATAGTGGCTTTCCCCCCCGCCTGATCAAATCAACACTATGGAGTGGTCTAAGCGGACAGCGGCGTTGCTATCGTCCCATTTAGGATCGTGGTCCAGCTACCTGTCTCCACAGCGGGCTGGTTTGGCTGCGTCTCCATGGCGACGGGCTCCGTGGTTTCCGGCGAGGGCGACTTCACCTCGGAGGTCTCTGAACAAAGAGGGGAGAGGTGGATAAAAATAGAATGTTAACAAGAAGAACTTGGACAAACATTTAAATTATGATGGTGGACGGAGATGTACCTGGCGTCTGAGCGGGGGCCTTCTTTCTCCTCTTGTCGCCGTAGACAGGCTTCTTCTTTGGCATGGAGTCTTTGCATGGCACTTCAATACCTGCAAAGAGGAGACCCGCCATGTTTAAACTACATTCATGGTTCATAACGCTCTCTTTGGATCTGGCAGTGATGGGGAGGACAGGGAAGCTATCGGTTCAAACAGAGGCACCAAAGGACTCAGGCATGTGCAGCCTCACACAAGGCCTTTGGTAAACTGTCTCAGTGGAGGGCTGAGGGCGGGCTGGGAGGTGCTGCTCACCCTGGGCCTGGAGCATCTTCAGGGTGGCCTCGGCCCGGGCGCGCGCCTCCTTCTGGGTCTTGGTTAAAAGCTTGCCCTCCTTCTTCAGTCGCTCCTTCCTCTCTTTCTCCTTCTGCTTCTTCTTCTCCTTGCGCTCCTGCTCCAGCCGCTCCTGTGGAGGGAGATCAGGAAGGAGGGGGGGTTACAGGGTCAGAGGTCAAAGGTCATGTGATTTCAGTGTGTTCATTAAGATATTTGGAAAAGTTGGTGGAGAATAACTTCATTATTATGCTATGCTTTAGATGACCAGAGAATGCTTTATCCAACTAGTTCAACAAAGGGAGGCAAGTACAGGAAGGATGTTCCTCTCTACTGTAATACTCTGTAATACTCTGTAATACTCTGTAATACTGTACTCTGAACCAGAACACCAGTCAGTCACACTACGGGTTTCTGACTACCACCCACCAACTGGCTGTCTATCCTTGGACAAGTGTGTGCAGTCTTCTACGTGTGTGTGTGCATACGTATGAAAGTGTGTGTGTGTGTGTGTGTGTGTGTGTGTGTGTGTGTGTGTTCAACCTGCTCCAGCCGCTGGGCCTCCATCTCCTCCAGCCGTCTGATTCTCTCCTCTTCCTCCCTTATGGCCTGCTCCTCCTCCTCCTTCATGCGTGCCAGGGCCTCCTGCATGGCCTTGACCACCGCCTTGCTGGGCCCCTTCTTCTTCTCCTCCTTCTCCTTCTCTCCCTTCTTTTTCTTTCTGTCTTTCTTTTTCTTGTCCCCCTCACCCTCCACCTCTTCTGCAGGAGGACAGTGCCACACACAAAAAGACAAGAAGCTGCTTCTCAAAGGTCTCAAATGGTAACGTTGCCAATATAACACCAATGTTCCAGGTATAAACATAGCACATTTTTACGTTCAGCACCACTGGAACAAACGGTTTGTTGGATATTTTTTGCTTTGACAAAGAGGGATTTTGAATTAGCAGTCGCTGTCTGTTGAAGACACAACATTTTGGGGATTTGAGAAAGTAGTCTTACCCTCTCCATGGACGTCGGGCCCTTCCTGTTCCTCCTCAATGACGGCCTCCACTTGGGGCTCCGCCTCTGCCTTCCTCACTGCCTCCTTCTTAGGTGCCTCCTCTTTCTTGGGTGCAGCCTCGGCTTCCTTCTCCTCCTCCTCCTTCTTCTCTCGCTGTTTCTTCAGCTTGGCCCTCTCCTCCTCTTTCTTCTTGCGGTCCCTCTCCTTCTTCTCGGCTTTCTTCTGCGCCGCCGTCTTCATCTTGAAGGCTCCCCCCTCCTCCTCCTCCTCGTCCTCCTCGCTCTCTGCTTTGGCCTTCTGTCCTTTCTTCTTCTTCTGTTTCCTGGAGGCCTGGGACACGTCGTCGTCCTCATCGTCGTCGTCAGAGTCTCTCTCCGGGGCCCCTCCCCCGGCCCCGCCGCCTTTCTGTGGACCACCATCCTCATCCTCACCCTCCTCGTCCGAGGCGCCTCTGTGCCCGCCCTTCTTCCCTCCCTTGGGCTTGAGGCGGCCGCGCGAGGCCTCGTCCTCAGAGTCCGAGCCAGCAGCAGGAGCAGCAGGAGCCGCCGCTCTGCTGTCGGCCTGCTCGCCGTTCTTCTCCAGCTCGCCCGCACCCGCAGCCTCGTCGTCCTCCTCCTCCTCATCCTCCAGGCTGGCCCGCTTGCCCTTTCGCGTCTTCTTCTTCTCCTTGGCCGGCGCCGGCACCGCGCACTCTGGCTCGGCAGTGGCGTCTGGTTTCTGCGGGCGAGGCGGACGGAGTTAGCCGGGGTCCCCACAAGCACACAGACGAGCCCTTCCAACCCTCCAATCCCAACGGCACGCGATCATAAAAAAAAAACATCACCCTGTTGTAAAACCTACCTGAGATTTGACTCCGGGAGTTTCCAGGGAGAGCTCCTCAAGTTCCTTTAGAATATCATCCTCACTGGAAAAGAAATAACAATCTTAAAGTTACTAGAGGCAGTCTATCTGTAGGAAGTGATTTTGGCGACCCCTACTGTTGGCTTAGTGTAATTATTTTCCCTAACCGTCACAAAGGAGACCGGTGGAATGCTCGTGGTCACTGCATATTACTAGCATGATCAACGACTATACTCCAAGTATGGGCATCGCTTCCTGATTTAATGACGCACATAAAGCAATTCGTCACTGTTTTGCGGGAGATCCTGCACGGTGGCAGACAAAATTAGTGTTAAATATTGGGACTTCAAGACGTGAATTCTTCATTCTCCCATTGACATTGCAATGTGCTATGAGAAGAAATGTATTGATAAACCGTTACTGTCAAAAACGTTGCCTATAGTGGCTTTGATATGGTCTACATTAGCGTTACTGGTGAAGTAATCAGGAAATTAGGAGAGCAAAAGAACTTACTCAAACTCTTCTTTCTTTGGTGGCTTCTTCTTCTTCTTCCCCTTGCCCTGTTCTTTGGCTGCACCGCTGGCACCCTCGATCTCGGCGGCCAGGGCGTCTATGTCGATGCCATCGTCTTTGGCACTGGAAAAACAACAAGGCAGATTGTGTGTTACAAGCGTTTTCTTACTTGACACAGTAACAAAACCTTTTAGCAGCCTAAAAACCCATATCTCATCCTTCCTGTATTGCTTCTGAAGGCATTTATCATTTGACTGAGGAATAATCAAAACACATAGAACAACTATATCCTTAAAGCGGTAGCTGAAGACGAAGAGACAAACACCATTACCCGATTGCAAATGTACTTTTTGCTATTGTCCCATTTATGCATCTATGCTTACGGCAGCTTAGCCAAAGTAGGAGAACTTCAGACTCAAAATACTCAGGTCCCTGTCAACAGCTTTTTCAGAAGGACATAAATAACTGAGTCAGACAGATAAAGGGCTTCTCATGGACCCCGTCCGGTCCCCGGGCGTGGGAGCAGCACATCTGACGACACAGCACCGGGACCTAACCCGACACTGAACACCCCGCAGGCACATTAAAGCTACTGTCTACGCACTGCCCAAATACCTTTAGAACAACCATACACTCAGCTGTGTCCAGCTGAAGAGGGAAATAGCTAAGTTAAATGGTCCATTTTAAACAATCCTGACTAATGATCCAACCCTATCAAAACACTTTTTACCTGCAGCAGCACATGGACCTAGAAGACTCTCGTGCAGAAAAAAACTGACTTTGTGTCTCCAGCCTTTTATAGAGTAAAGCAAAATCTCTGCTTGCATGCCTGTTGCATCAGCAGCAAGGAGTGGGAAGCACTTATCTGTTACAAAGCCCAGCCTCTGGGCAACACACACACACACACACACACAAAGTTGCTTGCCTCAGCACAAAGTTTGGAGCTGGGTTGTGAGGTTGCCATGAAAATGCACAGGTATGGAGAGTGAAGTGTGCAGGACGGGGATAACTCCAGACTACATTTTTTGCCATGGCTGAAGAAGGATGTGTTATGCTGGAGGATTGTTCAGCTAGGAACTAAAACTACCTGGACAATGATTAAGTTTGACAATGATTAAGCTGTATTTACGGTATGTTGACAAGCCCAATGCATATAGAAACGCGTCCAGTACAACTAGCTCAACAGAACAATGCTGGAATTGACCATTTGTGTTCTTTCTTCAGATGCATTGTTGAAGGCTGTAGTGGTGTGTTGTGTGTGAGATGAGTGGGTACTGTGAAATCCTCTAACCCACATCCCCTCACCAAGAAGGTTGGTGAGCTAACGTATACACCCCACATTAAAGATTGGCATACAATGCAAGTAATGTTTTCACAATAACACATGTACAATTGGACATATGGGCATAGGTTATACAAAAATGCAGCAGTTGTATTAGGACAGACTTTACATTGTGGGGGGACATCCTGTTACTGAGATTAACAAGGATACTCTCACTTTGCTTCAAGATAAGGGACAAGGACAAAATATTAACAAAGTAATAAGTTAACTATTTCTAAAGGTATCAGTGACAAGTGAACCCGTCAAATCGCATGACATAGACAAAAGCCAGTGGATGCTCAAGCCATACAGGAGTGAGGTGACAGCAAAGACAAAGCGGGCCCTCTGTAACAGCACAATGAAAAAAGGATGATGCTGCAGGCAGGCGCAGAGCCAGGAGAGGTCCCAGCTTGTGCTGCCTCTGGATGTCAGTCTCTTCCCATGTCATGGCATAATTTAAGACAATCTACACAGCGCCCTGTTGTGAGTCACTCTAGAAGATAAGGTTACTTGAAAGTAGGAGCGATAAGATATCGGTTAACTTAGCAAGTGAACTTTACAAGTTAACGTTGTCGTTGACAACTTGACACATGAATGGAGTCATACACTTGCTAGCTGGTTATCTTCGATAGCTAATGTTAGGTCGCAGGTGTCGTGCAAGCTAACGACACGTTAGCTAAGACTTAGGTACTTGAATGATTAGCAAGCTGCTTAACTCTAATTATATATTTCACATTCGTGCAAAGCTAAAACTGAGTCATATTGCTTAAGCAATGACATTAATATCGTATCTTTAATTGAATAGCGTTCTATGTTCATCAGATTAGAAAGCAAGCTTTGAGAGACAAGAGGCCTAGCCGCCACCACATGAAACCTTTAGTTGGTCAGCTAACAACGTATTTAAAAACAGTGTTAGCTGGCTAGCTTCTTAGCTAATGCTAGTTAGCTTTGAAGCTTGTCACAACAGCTTGCTAGCGTTAGTTTACTGGTTTACAGGCAATATAAACTCCGATTTGTCACGGGCAACCCTTCATACATACTATTTCATGTATACTCATATACATTATTACCTGTCCTCGCCAGACTTTTTCTGCTTTTTCCCCATTCTCTTGAATATATATCCACAATGTTCACCCCTCGTTGCTTGCCGATATGGCTCGTATCAGCACATATGGTTGGTCTAAGGAAAATTGCGCAAGCGCTTTTTTTTTACTGAATGTTCACGAACTTCATTCTGCGCAGTCTGTTCAAATCTTTAAAACATTGTTTTACTAAAACCTATTAACTGGTAATTTATTATAAACATTTGCTTTTTAATATTTGAAGTCACACAGAAATGTGAATTAACATAATATCTGTATTTCAATATTGTAAACAAAAAATTATATTGTGGACTTTTTTTTACAGATTCACCCAATGTGTAAGCGCAGGCCTAGTAACAACAAGGCCAATGTAATGAGTAATGAGGTTTTGGTTTTATAATAATCTTCAGAACATAATGCATATACTTAAGAAGTTATGTGCACTCCTGCAAATGGAAAAACATTTATTAAACTGTTGAATGCTGACAAGAAAAAAATAATTTTATTCACATTATTGATATAACACTCTGATACAGATTTTGCATTTTTGTCTCTAGTTCTTTCGTTCCTGCAGTGGTCCTCAGCAACGTTGCAGTGAGCGCTGCCGTCTCATTGGGACAAAATCGCCCTCCGATCAAAAGAGAGCAGAACTCATTACACAAGTCGGATGGCAGCCAGTCAGAAGGAACTGCAATGGTGCACGATTCTATTATTCCATTCTTTATGTCTATATTTAGAGTTGCATTCTGGTTAAATGACTCATCACCGAGTACAAGGGACGTGCAGATACGGAACTTGGGTGTCCTCCCTAATGTCCATTCCCAAGTTTGCAGTTCTCGGGTCATTTTGTAAATGCCGGGGAATACTAGCTCATCACTAGGGTCAACCTGCATTATAGGGCTTTGAGATCCAAACTCTTTGTTATACTGAGATACTACTGCGCTCATTATAGTTTCGCAGTCTAAAGTGGGGTGCTCGTCCAGGAGGTTTTTCACAGGAGATGGGACGCTTGGGGTTGCATTGCTCTTGATGCCCTGGCAGGTCGGCTTCAGCACCGCGGACAGCAACGCACGATCCGCTGAACAGAGCAACGTGCAGTGGTGATAAGCGGCTGTCCTTCCTATCTTCGCAGCGGTCCCGGATATTTTGTATTGCCCATTGAGCAATATGTCGAACCTATCCGTCGCATGTACATCAACCTCTGGCCTTAGCCCTTTCAGAGCACTTGTGACCACGTGAAGATTCCGGTGACGGTCATACTTCTTCTTGGAAGTGAAAAAAGTTAAATTGACATTTCCCATGTCATGAAAGACAGTTCCTCCCCCACTGCGTCGTCTGGCTAGGGGTACACCTTTCTTCCTCATCATTTGTAAGTTGCATTCCTGCCATGGATTTTGATGCCTTCCTATTACTACAGAAGGGGCGTTTCTCCAAAGAAAAAGAATACTCCTTTTGTTGAGGTCAACGTGGTCATGTATCCAATCTTCCAGCGCTAAATTTTCATAAATGTCTGTTGACAGCGATTTCAGGACAAGATCTGACGTGCCACTCTCTTCGATGACAGCTGACAATCTGCTACTCCTTGCTCGAGCCCACAGTAAAAACACATTGGATTGAGCTCGCAAAAACCAATCGGCCCTTAAAATCATTGTATCTCTAAAGCTCACTTATATTAGCCTAACAGATTATAAAGACATGAGAAACTATAAAAATACATAAAATAAACCCTAACATATTCGGAGTAAACTTGAAAACCGTGTGACTGACTAACTTCCCTTACCCTTCCTAATCTTCTTCTTCTACCGGTTTGAGAAGCACATGGAAAGGCATTTATTTACAGTGCCACTTAGTGGTCAAGAAAGTAGAAACATAGTCCGTCATCTTAATCCTCTGGGAACGTTGGATCAAAATTGTTATTCCACTTCATAAAATATGCATGCCAGCTCGTGCACGATTTATTTGGTGCCAATGTGTGGCACACCATTTTAAAATGACAAGACAACATATAGAACCACTGGAATGTCAAACATAAAATATGTTGCTTTGCACACACACAGTTTTTATACTGAAACTAGGAGCAAAGCCGTTTTTTCTGGTTGCAGTCTGACATCCATGCAGTTTTGGCACGGGTGCAAGATTAACAATTTTGTCAACATAAGTACCACGTGTTTTTGGTTTGTAGTAACGTTGTCAAGGTGACAGACGCCAAGATAGATATGTGAGCCCTGATTGGGGAATTACACATGTGACTTCAGGAATCTGACCGAATCTACAGTCTGATTGGCCAGATAGTTCATCCGAGGAAAAGCGGTTTAACGACAGTCGAGATTTACAAGTTTAACATGCAAACTGAAGCTAACCTGTCATCTTAAAACAGTAAGTGAAAGGTCTCAAAGAAATAAAACTGCTCTTATTACATTGATATAATCATGCCTATTTAACTCACATAAATCGTATTGATATAGGCTAAGTTTAAACTAACTAACAGCTGAGCCATAACAAGTCTTCATTGCAGGCTGACCACTGGGTTTGCAGCTAACGCGTTTGAGCTGGCTAACCTAACAACCTAATCAATTACCTGTTGTCATAAATATGAATTTAATAGTGTTACGTTCCATTCATAGATTAGTATCGAACCATCCAAAGAAAATCTTTAAAAAAGGGATGACATCTTTGATTTGCAGTGTAAAACTTTAGTTCAGAGGCACGATCGGTATTGTTGCTATGGAAACTTGTTCATGTGTAGGACCTCAGCTAGACAAGAGTACACAACGTCTGACTTAAGCGCCCAAGTACTACAGCCTGTAGTCTACAGAGTCAGATTGCAATTGAAATCTAAATAAAAAAAATAACAGAAACGTCCTCAATGTGCCACATACTATTTAGGTTAGGCATTTATGCTGTGTTTGTGCTATACCAAATGATATAATTTCCAGTTCCCTTGTGTGTTTCAGTATCTCTGTTGCCATCTGAAGGGCAGAAGTTGTTTGGTAGAGGGCCAAGGAGAAGAGGTTGAAAGAAGAAGGAGGTGGTGGAGCTGTCTGTGAATGACCAGGAGGAGCCTGGCACTAGCAGCCAGCTCTCCCATCTGCAGGAGCAAGGCCTTTTCCTAGAGACAGACGACTGCTTACAGCAGGCTCTGGTTGGTTTACCAATGCTAAATAATCAGTTTATAACCAAGCATGTATTTTGTCAGAATTACCTTAAGCACTGGTTTTAGTTTAGTACTACTATAGTACCCAACTTACATTAAAGAATGGTATTGGTGCTGAAACAACTTTGGTCCATTTTGCTTGCAGAACATCACTGAGTATCTGCAGTGTAAGATTACTGCGCTTTCAAGGTGCCATCACCACAGAAACAACTTGTGTAAGATCAACTACTACACAATTCTGACTTTTTCCTATTATACAAATATCTGTGACGAAGATCCCATTAACCGCAGTACTTTCAGTTCCCCCATACCATTCAGTTCTCTTTGTTCGTGTCAGGAATATCATGCAGTCAAATCGGACTTGGACATTAGTGATCCAGACGAACAGCTGAGCTCCGAAGCTGAGCAGGACCACAGTCAGTATCGAGACCAGAACCAGGACCTCCAGGTCCTTGTGGAACGGCTGCGCCAGGAGAGGGTGGTGCTGGGCAGGCTGGTGGAAGAGCTCACCCTGTCAGGTGAGACAGGACTCAGTGGACACTAGATGGCGGTGTGACAAATTGTCTGTTAAAGGTGGAGTCAGCCCAGGTATAGACAACCATACTTCACATAGACAGTTCAAAGACAATGTGTTAAAGGGGCCATATTATGCAAATTTTCAGGTTCATACCTTTATTTAGTAGTTCTACTATAATAGGTT
This sequence comes from Galaxias brevipinnis, assembly GCA_036023535.2. Taxonomy (NCBI): domain Eukaryota; kingdom Metazoa; phylum Chordata; class Actinopteri; order Galaxiiformes; family Galaxiidae; genus Galaxias; species Galaxias brevipinnis. The sequence continues at coordinate 12,374 of JAVQIZ010076295.1, forward strand.
TACCCATTTTAATGTTCATAAACTATTTATTTTTTCTTAACTGCCTGAATCTGCTGCACCTCTATTCACCCTAGTCTGAAACGCTCCGTTTTAGCCCGTTTCTTTAAGCCCACCCGCCCACCCCCACCCCCCCCGATTGGTCAGCTGGCCTAACAAAGGGAATTTGTCTTCTCACTGACAAAACCAACGTTTTCTCGACATGGCGAAACCACCCGGCCTCCGCTCTGACTGGCTCTGGCAGAGGGCGTGCCAAACATTATTATATGTCCCCTTTAATGGTTGACTTGTCCAGTATGAAGACTCTTCTGATGACCATACTTCTACTTTCTTTCTCTGCAGAGACAGACCCAGACACAGAGGGTAGCAGAGTGACTAGGCAGTCTGCTAACTAGGCGTCCTACAGAGCCAATAGAGGCAGAGGCAGGGAGCGGAGGAGCTGAGGATGCCCTGGGGACAGCGATCCAGCAGCCCCTTGAGAGGGGCCTCCCAGAGCCGGAGCCCCTCCCAGCACGCCCCTGTCAAGGCAAGAAGAGACGTCTCGCTACTGATATAATACGGTTCTTTATCTATAGGCTTGTTTTAAAATTCATTTGTGTACAGTACCACATTTTCAATATAAAAACTACAACTACCCCTTTCCGCCCCCGGCAGCAGTGCGGCAGCTACGACTGTGAGCTGATGCGGGTGTTGCGGGAGAGGGACGACATGCAGGACACGGTGGACAAGTACGAGCGGCGGCTGTCGGAGATCCAGGCCAACGTCAAAGTGCTGACGGGGGAACGGGACAAGACCAGCATGCACTACCAGCAGGTTAGTGCTTTGAAGAACACAGGTTCCTCCAAAATGCTCACTCCTTGTCTGAGGCGCAGTTCCACCATTTCATGGATACTCAATTGCCAGATTTAGGTTTATTTACACCATTGACATGAATTTCTAGCCCCATTTCTACTCAGACCAAGTTTAGTACCAAGTTTCCGTATTCAAGTTTATGCCCCTCGTTCCCATTATTCTGTATCCCACTTCCACCTGTACTAACATGTATGAGGTTGCCAGATTTGAGTTTATCCCCTCTTCCGGCCCGTGTCCAGGCTCAGGAGGAAATAGCGATGCTGCGGCGGGAGGTTCTCAAGTCCAAGTCGTCGCGGGTGACCAAGGGCACGGTGACAGCCCAGAGCATCCTGAAGCGCATGGAGGTGGAGCGGGACGAATGCATGGCCGACCTCTACCGCATGAGCAACGAGCGGGACAGCCTTAGGGAGCGGCTCAAGGTGTGTGTGTGTGTGTGTGTGTGTGTGTGTGTGTGTGTGTGTGTGTGTGTGTGTGTGTGTGTGTGTGTGTGTGTGTGTGTGTG
>JAVQIZ010076310.1:0-11406 GCA_036023535.2 Galaxias brevipinnis
CCCCCCCCCCCCCCCCCCCTTCAATTCCTCCACGCTCACCAAATCTCTGCAGTGTTTAATGATGCTCGTAAATGCAAATAAACAGACAGACCAGACAGAATATTGTTGCTGGGCCCCACAGGAAAAGAACAGAGCAGAGGAAGGGACAAACAGGCTCCTTCCCCGCTTCCAAATCATATTTTTTTTTTTTACTCATCCGCAGGTTGGAGAAATACATACATAAAATCACTACAGCGGGAGAAACCAATTACCTCCCAACCCGGCCCATCCCTCTGCACAACAAACTCTTTTATTGATCGGCTGATAATTACCTCAGTCACATCATAAAACACCTGGAACAGATTGGTGGCTCAGATTATCGATTACCCCTGGGCTACCCTTCATTGTTCATTGTACGGCTGCTGTACATTACTTGATGAGATCTGCTTTGCCCCGCTTACCCCTATAGCTATTCTTCGTGGGTACTGCTTGAGGTTACATTGACAAAGGATTTTTTTTTTTTGCCAGTGTCAAGTGGCCACCTTCAAAGTCATCTATCATTTGTTCTTTGTTTTCTGTTTTGAACCCCCCCCCCCCAACCCCACTTCTCTCTCACACGCCAATGTCAAGGTTAAACACTGTACCAAAATGTGGATAGTTTTTACATCTGACTGGCTACTTTAGAGCAGTTTGGGCAGGCCAAAACGGACTTTTGGTAAGTGTAACTTGGGATCTGCCCCAGCAAACACCAGCTGTGCCAGATGCTTCATTACACACCTTGCTCTAGGCTTGTCCGTGCGTGTGTCAGTGGAACCTCTGCCCGCCAGCCACACATAACGTCCTCTAGGTCCAGCCGCAAAGCAGCCAGCCGACCTCCATCCAGTTCAATACACTCACCCTCTCCGGATGGAATAAATGGCGAGTAACAATATTTAGACCCTGTTTCCTCTAGTCTCAACCAATCTTTGAAATGCAGACAAGAGGGTACCCGTGTCATTTTGCAGGCCTTCATTTTGCTGTGGAATTACGTGGCAGCTATTCACGACACAGCTTCACTTTTCATTTCATTTGGAAACTTGAAGCAGACACAAGGGAGCTCTTCTGTGGAAACGAGAGCAGGGCAGCTCTGCTGGAGAGACAGAATTAAAGCTGTTTCACAGAAGGATAAAAATAAAAAAGCGAAATCCTTGCATTCTTTTATTTCCCATGTTTTATCCTTGCATTCTTTTATTTCCCATGTTTTCCTAAACACAATGAAACTCACACCATTGTGTTTCAGTGCGACACAATACACAATTGTTTTGTGTACTGTCTATTCTTGCTCATACATTGTGTCAGTTGCGCAGGCTTGTTATGCAGACATCATCAAAGCAACAAGCTAATCAATTCATTTAAATGTACAAAAGATGTTATTAGCAAGCATTTATTAAGCATTACAAGGGAGAGCTTTAATAGTAAGAGATGCATTATGGATGTAGAAGAATAAATCAATAAGTCTCGCAAAGGGAGCAACTTTTAATTAGATAACCCAATAAATGTTTTATGTGGAATAGGACTGTCATAAATTGGAACTAGTCCCAGGATCTATAATTATTTTGGAAATTGGTAGTGTTTTGTTCAGATTCATGAAGACACATTTCTCCTACATAATGATCAACAGGGTGCAATCTCCTGTTGAATAAAGTGCTTCCCAGATGAATACATCTTGTTGTAAATAGCTCTGTATCAATTGCGTATCAGCGCTAAGCTTGGGGAGTGTCTTAATTAGAGCCCCGAAAGATACCAATGTCGTCGGCCTGAACAGCAAAAAAAGTACGCCTTTCAAGATACCACAATACGGAACCTTTGCAGGCTCCAAAGCCCTATTCAAACTGCTGCAGACTTGAATATCTGGAACAGAAAAGGATTGATTAGTAGTGTGGAGGGCTCCTAACTGTGGGATTGATGCTATGTACGAGCACAGTTGGATCAGTCGACGTCTCTCTGATTCGGATGAAATCAGGGCTCATGTAACAAAACCGTTCCCGAGTTGAAGATTAAAATAATTACATTAGACAGCTACTACCATAGCTGGCATGACGTAGTTACGTTCTTAGCATTTCTTTATGAATCATTTAATCATCCTCTTTTCACCTCCACAGGTAGCTGAGAATATTTCGAGAATATCTCTATAATTTACTCATCAAACGAGTTTTGTGTGCTCCTGTAATCATTACTTGCCAACACTGCTTAATGTTTGCTACTCCTTACGTGCTCGTAGTGAGGTCAAATACAAGGGTGCTGTGGCTTTCCACAGTGCTGCCGTGTGCTGGCCAAGTGTGACTCACAGGACAGGTACACCTGCAGGAGGTTGAACTTACCTGAGCCCTCCTCAGTGACCCTTAGACTCAACTCTCGCTGGGCAGGTGTACAACAGAGCCAGGTGGGGAGCAGCTGAGACAGACACGGCTCCCTGCACGGTTTGTCACCGTAAATAACATTTGTTCTTTCACTAGTTCTTGAAGAAGCGTGAACGCCAGGCCAGCCTGTTCGTTCTCATTCAATTTGAGCAATTAAAAAGAAAGGTCATGTGCAGAGGCAGCTTGTTAACTTTTAGTCGTGAGCTCAGGTTGGAGACTAAAAAAGACAGTTGACATTTTAGAGGCGCCATTTGTCAGCAAAGGTTATAAGGTGTGGCAGACAATATGTGGGTAGATGAATTAAAGATCACGAGATGTATTTGAACTTTAACTATTTGCTGCATCTTCCTTTAGTTTAAATGCAGACATATGCATAAACAACCAAAAGCCATACAAGAAGAAACAAGTAGCAATACCTATAGATTTTTAGCTGTAATTCTTCTAGAATGGTTTTGTGCTTTTTGAGTTTTTTGAGTTGCATTTAGAGTTTTTTATATTCATTACCAGGTTTTGTAATATTTGAAATATTATTGATAAACTTATCAGAGAAAAAACATCACAGACAGAGAGATAAAATGTATTTCTCCAGAAAAAAAACTAACTTTTAAGAGACACTCACAAACCATAGCCCTTTCTCTTAAAAGGTTCATTTTTACAGTTTTTTCATAGTGTTTCACACAAATATGCAGCATATTCCTCCATCTTGTACTCTGCAAGTAGTTACTGTGTGTCAGTGGCTAAAGAACAGACTTTAAAACTGACTGAGACACAATGGTTCTGGGAGACGAAGAGATGGTTAGCGACAGGAGAATTAAAACAAAAATAAAGTTGGTTTTGATGACTAAGTTGTCTGATGAGTTTCCCTGGAGGTTGTGGGATGAAAAGACAGGGAAAGGGGAATACAGCAAACAGAGTGTTGTCACTGGGTCTCCCTGAAGAATTATGGATGCTGTTAGTCAATCACTAGTTTGCCTGAGGGCTCACAGTGACTATTCTTTTCCTCACCCCAGCTCCGTGGCTCTCTCCCGCTGATGAGGTCATTCGCGGACGTGTGATGGCCTAATTTTGACTAGTCACAGATGGAACAATTCTAGAACAGAGGTGGCTACTTGAGGCAATCTCAATGTGGCGAGTCTGTACTGCAATCAAAGTGACTTTTTTATTTGTTCTTTTTTTTTAATCTATTTTATGTCTATTTGGGTGTGCTATTTGTTTGGGTTTGTTGAAATAAAGTGTTGCTTTATATATTTGTGTTTTAAATAACAATGTGCATTCAGTCCATTTGCTAATATATAAAAGCTATAAAGCTTACATTTTACAGATTTTTTACATATTTACCATTTCTGTGGTAAATTATTATGGGCAAGCTCTGTCCATGGTACCTATTATATAACCAGTCTTTAAAAACTAGACAATAGACTCTTAGACTCTAGACACGTAGACTGTTTGAAATGTGCATGTCCAAGCATAACCTGTACTCTACACCTACTTAAACAGATCTATTCTGCTCATGGTTTAAGTTTCTATTCACTTGGGAGCAGACAAACAGTTTAACCATATGTATGTGGTATGTTTGGATGTTTGCTTTTGTTTGATATTATGGATTTATATTTCTGATTAAACGTTTATACAATAAGAGGTGGGCACTGTAACTAGCCATGTATGCTTTAAATCTATAGTCTGTTTCTTTACAGAGGCAGGAAATGTGATCAGATGTGTGCGCCTTTTTATTGAGCTCAAATATGGCTGAATCAGTGGCCAGTTTCTAAGAAAAAGAACCCCCCTCTAAATTACAACAAGACGCTTACAACAAGACGCTGGGGCTATAAAGAATCACATCTTCCAGTAATATGTGGACATTACTTTTACAGTTAGCAAAAGCCACTCAGGATCTAGGGTTTATTACCCTCCCTGCCCTTTTAGCCAGTTTTGACCTTGCAAGTCCCTGTACCGGAGGACCAGCTGTGATCCATGATTCATTTAACACATTCTGGGCCTCACCAGAACACAGAAGCCCTCCAAGCACACACACTGTTGATTAAACGCTTTGCAGAAGAATTCAAATTTAAAGCATATGCCACATGAAAATTAATGACATCCAGCCAAGCAGCAGAACACAGTCCACAAGAGCCATGATGCGCAATTTATAGGAGATTCACTTCAATTTAAAAATGTACTCTGCAATCATCACAACGCTTCCTTCACATACAGCATAAAATGATGCACACAAAGGAAATGTTAAGTGTACTGGGTGTTTGGGAAAAGGTGGGGTTATGAAGGATATGAGTGGGCTACTCACAAAATGATATAAATGTCATTACAGTTCATTGAAGCAGGAAATCTGGCGCAGGGAACCAGAGACTACCCTCTGGCTGAGAACACTCTACATATGCCCATAAGGGGCCGAGTGAGTGAGTGAGTGAGGGAGTGAGTGAGTGAGCGAGCGAGCGGACACTCCACTGAACTTTGTTACTGTTCGGAATCCAGTGTCTACCATAGCAAAACTAGGCAGCAAAACGTATTTGAAGTGTGCCGGAATTTATTCCACACAAAACATCTATGTTGACTCAAGCCGAGGTCAAACAAACAGACTGCGTGATACTTCAAACAACCACAACAACAACAACAACAAGGCACTTCACCTCCATGTCGTTCACCCTCTCCTCCACTTTCCGTCGTTCTAGTTTGTCTTCAATCTGAGTTATGACCGTTTTATTGTCCAACTCGAACTAACATACAGTAAAACACCTCACAGAATCTGACTTACCCTCCATGCAACAACAGCGCTGGTAGCGGCAGCCTGTCAAGATAAAAGCCATCAATCACTGCTGAGGTCAAGGGTCGTACAACAGGTCGGTGCTTTTTGGTCACGCTCCTAGGTCTCCGCATCCTGTCCCCCATCTGTCCTGAGCCTTCTGCCACCTCGGCTGTGGCTGCAGGTGTCGCCTTGCATCTGGCTGGCTGATGGCTTTGTTTACCAGACAGCTCACCACCATCTCCATTAAAAGTCTTTTACAGTTTTTTTCTAATTGCTTTCACGCGTACACTGGTTCTTGAGGCACAATCACTGAAACTATTAGTGCGACTCATGTCCCTAGTCTTTAGGCCAAGTCAGCAAAACTAAAAGCACATTCTCTGCTTTACACTGAGAAAACACTATACATACAATTTGTATCTATATATACATACGTGTTTATATGTTTTTAGAAAATGAGCCATTGTTTTTGAAAAATATTTAATGATGTGGAATAGATTAGCTGGCTGTAATGCCTTCTAGAACAGTCTCAAAACAAATTAGGAAAGTTTATTTTTGTTGAAGTAGTTCAGAAAAAAAAAAGTTACATTTTTTGCTTACTAAATGAACTTTGATAAGATAAGATTACCATTGTGTTTGCATGTGTGTGTGTGTGTGTGTGTGTGTGTGTGTGTGTGTGTGTGTGTGTGTGTGTGTGTGAATACATGCATGTGTGATGTACTAACGATTCCATTGTAAATAGCTCAGTTTGAGTCTGGAGTACAAAAGACATTGATGACATATAATATGTTTCTACTATAAGTCTTGATCTGGTTATCATATTTCTTTTATTTGAACAGAAATATGTCCATCACCATTCCACAGATCAACCATGTTACATTTTCTGCCAAGTCTGATACTATAAAGCAAAGAAAAAAACACTGCTGAGGAGGAAGTCATGGGGAAATTTGAAATGCACTCCACATTTACATGATATTGACCGCTTTATCGTGCATTTAATATATTACAAAGAAAACAAAAGCACAATAACTATTTTCAAATGAGTTGATTTAGCCATCACTATGAGAGACTGAATAATTAATATTATGGAGGCATTCTATTCATTAAGTCCCCAATCACTGGGAATAATTAAACTGATAATAGTGGCACTTTGCAATCTGCAAAATGAAAACTAAGGGCTTATCTTTGAAAGCAGGAAGCATTTTAATGAAATTATGAATTAGAGTTATATCAAACTAGAATTACAATTTGTAAAAATACTACATCCCCATCTCAAAGTATCCTCAGGATATTTGTTATTGTGACCGAAACATGCTTTTTCCCTTAGACGTCTAGCTCTTTGTGCAGTTTTAAATGAAGCTTATCTCAAGTTCTTGTCATCATGATTAAAAACCCTAAATTAACCCCAGTAATTATGTTTTCTCAGCCCTGTGATGAGGCACCTGCTCGCTGATAGGGTCCAAAGTGGCGAACAAAATCTCAGCTCTATAATTGTCCCCATATTAACATGGATATGAACAGCCATCTGAAGTCGAACCCAGTCAAAAAAAAACACTGAACCTAGCTTTTTAATATGAGCACAACATAAAAGAGTGAGCCAAGCGATGTTTCACTGTGTATTAAAATATCTAATATCTAATATAAAATATCAGCACTATTTACTGTGGCAAACTTTTATGAAGGCACAATATTAACCTTTCTTTTACTTTTTCCAGTCTAAATCTACCTTCAATGTCATTTCTCATAAACCACTGTGCTTGGAGTCCTATGTTAATGATGTTCCATACTGTTGGTTTGTTGGGGCAAAAATGTGTGACGACCGTGAAAACATTTTACGAGAAGGAAGGGGGAGAGGGAAGTATGAGGACAGAACGACAGCGACAATCCTCTCTGACTCAACTTTAGTCTCTTAGCAGAGGGACATTGGAAGTGGGTCAAAACTTCAATTTTGTTAAGTTCAGCTGTAGTTCCTGCTGTGTTCAGGAAGAGCAGATTACGTCATTATCTTTATGACTGTTTGTCCGAGACAGAAGTTACACAAACAGAATGGTAGGACTGACGTCCTGGTAAAACAAGCGGTAATAATCCGAGCAACGCCAACGAGAGAGAATCATGTTTGTGTGCAGCCATAACCATAGTTCACACACAAGTTATAGAATACTAATACATTGAACATTTCCAGACATACCGTCAGTATGTGCAGACGGTGTTAATCATTTCTATTAGGCGTCTGGACAGCATGTAGCAACACACAATAAAGAAAGTAGTTTGCATTAATTAGTACATGGCTGTCAACTCATTTGCGGCTGTATAACTCCAGGACCTAACCACTGTATTGTGCTTATCATTTCATTTCACCATGGCAACTGCCCGCTCCAATGGAGCTCTTGAGTACTATGTTCTAAAAAGCTCTGGAGAACTGTTGGGCCTCAGATCCTCCCACTAAAGTGATGAAATGCTCCTCTAATTAATAGCCCTTTAATGATCAAAGACAAACTGGACTAACACAGAGAACGTCTGGCTGTATTAGCGTCCCTTTAGCACACATTATTGTTTCTTTGTTGAATACATTCATTAACAGAACAATATAGCATAAAAAATGTTATGACCAATTGGAAAGATACAGCAACCTTTCAGCATGACTGGAGGGTCTTAACGCTGAGTGCGATAATGGCTTCGTCTAACTGAAAAGCACCCAAAAAGTCTTGGCAATTTGCATGTCATTCACATGCAAGTGCTGCTTTAGGATTCAAGAAATGTATTTATGCTAACAACATGTATTAAATCACACTTGTTCCAACACACATCAACTCTTTAGGCAATGTTTTGTGGATACACTTCAGTTTTTTACATTGATGATGATCTGGGAAAATGATGTATGCATACTATATTACATGTGCCACATCTCAGGATTTTATTTTGCCAATGCAAAATACTGTCTAACGGACTAAGTACCCCATATGTGCTTACATCTGAATCAAACTGCAAATCTCCATCACTGGTTGTAGTCTTCTTCCTGGATTGTATCTCTTCCACATTGTGCATTTGTACTCTGCTGTTGATGGCCAAGAAAATACCTTACAGTGACATACGCAGTAAAAAAAATCAAACACTTCCACACGTGTGCAGTACATGTAAAGGTGAGAATTCCCTGTGTGAAATCTGCGGTTCAAGGCCAGCCGTGTGAAGGCTCCGACAACGTGTCCAGTGACTCATTGTGCCAGTCTCACTGGTGACCCTTCCTCCCACAGTGAAATGGAAAAAGTAGAACAATAAAATAGAAAAACACTTTCAGAAATGGGCATCCATCAATGTCAGACCGACAATCCAAATTCACATTTACACCGTTGCAAATCAGTTTTACCTGGGGTGAAGTTGCCTGAGGGACAGACAGCATCATGGTGAAAAGCGTATAAGCATATATTAGATATCCTGCCGATCTCTATTATGCCAGCTATATACTTGGTGTGAACTTGTTTACCACAACGTCATAAATGATGCAGCATCGGCTGCTTTCTTCTGCAATGTGCATTCAGAAAGTGGTTGGAAAAAACAACACTTGTATCTAATTTGAGCTGTGAGTTTGTCGGTGTTCTTGTTTTGAATATTCAGATGGAGACCATGTAATGAGTACAGTCTCCAGAGCTTATTGCCTTTGAGCTCCATCTTGCTGCTTTTCAATAGATCACACACCTGAGGTACGCTGGCCATCATTATGACAGTGATACGCTGATATGTAATCCTGGTGGGATTGCTTCACTCTGCATGAAAATACAAAAGGGTATTTCCAACAATGGCCTTACACATCTCAACAGATGGACCACTGTGAGTCTGTTTAGAATGGCTTTGTCATTTCTTTTCTTCTATAATTGAAAGTAGCAAGCATATTATCTTAACCTTAATCAACTATTCATATGCTTTTGTGTCCCTTTCTAACCAGTTAGGAAATACAGATAAAAGAAGCAGGATGTTCAGTGGTGATGTGAGCGTTTTCTCCTGTGGATGCAGGGATCTTACGCCTCTGCCAGTCTGCCTCACACACATATTGTCTTGGCTTTGAAGGCGAGCTGTCATGCATGTTTGATCACAGGCAAAAACAGTCACTTAGAAGTCCCCCAAAACTTGGCTCACCCAGACAGGAGTGGTAATTTTCTAGAGCAGCGATTTCAGATGCGCCCGTATTAGGATGTTGATCCCGAGCCATCTCCGCACTCCCACGGAATATCTGCTAATGACCAAATGCATCTCCTAAATCAGGCCAGGGAAGCAGAGCTCCTCCTACGACGTCTGCTCCTCTTCTCTCCTGGGATTTCCCCGAGATTTGAAACACCCACCTGCTCAACCCTCCCGTCTCTCACCATACTCCTAAAACAGACTAATATCCAGAGTAATAAATAATGTGTGTGAACTCATAGGCTAAAAAAAAAAAAACATTTTGAGGAAAAAAATTTTGAATAATGAAAAAGCGACACATTTCTAACTCTGCCGTGTCACTCCAAGTGTTTTACCCGTGTGTAGGGGGCCTTTGTAGTGCCACAGTTATAATGGGATATTTCTTTGGAGTTGAGCAGTGCTGCTCGGCCAGGCCAAGCATAGATGAACAGAGCAGCATACTGTAATGCTGCCTGACTGACAGCCGTAATGGATCATAAATCCGCAGGTTCAGGTGCTGTTTGATCGTAAATCAAACAACCGACCGCTGGGCCGAGTCGAATCCATCAGGCTTCAGTGCAACAGGAAGCTGCAGCTAAGAGAAGTTAGGGTAAAAACACATTACAGCCCAGGTAATAGTTTGTCCTCAAAGCAGCCCCACTGTACTGTGGGATATCAAATAAGCAAATAAAACACCCATACTGTATCTGCTTTGATATGTTTTGAAGGTTTCTTTTGTACAGTGAGCCAGGGTTAAATTAATAGGTCAGTAAACCGTATACCTTTCTTCAAAAAAATATTTTTATGCAACTGATGTGACCTAATCCCAGTCATATCTTTTTCTTGGAATATTTTTTCATACACTTGCAGATCCATGACCCCAGCACCAAAGGTTCACATGAAATTGTGGATAGTTTAAAAATATATATGAAGGTTGGATGCTGTTCGGCTGTTGTTTTCTTTTACTGTAAGGTCATCATAAAGATAAAAAAAAATAATCCCCGATGACAAATTTGTTTTTCAAAGGTTTCGTTCTCCTCTCATCTCTGTGCAATAGTGCTGACTCTAACAGAACGCTTTGATCGGGGCCTGATGAATTGCCTTGTCTTTCCTATAATTCAAATGCCCACAAAAAGCTTGTTTTGGGGAACTAAATAACTGTGTGGAATAGTCTTTTGGGGATTATGCTCAAGACAGAAAAAAAGCTGTGTATTTTTCAGACACATGTCAAGGCGTGTTGAATATCAAATCTCAGTATAACCCTACAGTAAACAGTTATCTTTGAAAAGTACTTGTGCAAATGCAAATTCATATTGTAGTTCCTGACAAGACTATACGATCTTTTTACTTCTGCCTACAGCCATTTAGTTTCGGCCATGGTTCAAAAGTTACAAGAATATTTCATACTCTGTGTCTCAGTAACTACTTGAACATAATTCAAGTTCTGTTTCATAATGAGGGTGCATGGTTAAGACACAGAGTTGTGTCATCAACCATATCAGACGTAGCCTCCACTGGTCACTTATAATTAGCCTGGTTAAACAGACAGATCCGCCACAGCTACCATTTAGTTTCACCTAACTAAGATTCGTGTGGTAAAACGGAATGTCGGGTCAGGGTGCAACATCTGATAGTTGAATATTCCATTCAAATAATTTAGCAAAAGAAAAGGTAAAAATCTTCCAACGGTAACCACGATATTCCACCCTAAATGAAATGTAAAGAGCAACTGTCATTTTGTATAAACGCCTATGAGTAGGCTATGACATGTCGCGGTATCATTAGCACTGAGAGGGAGACCTACTGGTCATAAATCTGTGTTTGCTTGAGGTGCCATTTTAACTGGAATGACATGTGATACGCTCTCTGCTAATGTGTTCCAGAGCTAGACTGTCTGATTTATGCCGATGTAGTGTGAGGCAAGCTAATTATGTGTCTCTAAGAGACTATGCTTTATGTAATGAGCTGGTGTCCAGATAGAAAAAGATGATTTACACTTTCAGAGAAACACTAACAAGGTGTCACGGCCCTTTACAAGGACAATATAATCTGACGAAGACATCTACATTTGAAGTTAATGGTGTGTGTATGTATGTGTTTGTGTATGTGTGTGTGTGTGTG
>JAVQIZ010076349.1:0-23622 GCA_036023535.2 Galaxias brevipinnis
ATCCATTAGCTATACCGCTTATCCTATGCAGGGTCGCGGGGGGGCTGGAGCCTATCCCAGCCGACACAGGGCGAGAGGCGGGGTACACCCTGGACAGGTCGCCAGTCTATCACAGGGCCCAAATATAACATATTTGTTTTGTTTTTAAATATTGTAGGCATAATATTGTTGTATTAAGGATACAACTACAGATGTGATTTTTCCTTGAATAAAGGTGACTTGTGTGACTTTAAAGAGGGAGGAAGGGGAGGGGGACTATGAGGAATCTGGATGCTTACTGTCACTGCAATATATTTAAACTAGGGTTGGTTACCTGGCAACCATGGTTGCCTGCCTGTCTCTGGCTATAAAAACATGGACAGAGGGAGTAAGGCAGAGAGAGAAGACATGTGAAGAATCAATCCTATAATTGTCGCTATTGTACATTTTATAGTTGCCGGATTTTCTTTGATAAGCTGTCGTCATATAAGATAACGGGCCACTATTACTGAAATCAGACAAAAATGTCTATTCCAATTCCTTGCAATTGTATATGTTATTATTATTTGAACTTGCCAATCCAATCCTCCCCACTCCTGAAAACCCTGCTAAGCTGGAATACAAAGAGTGAAAGAAATGCCTTATGCAGCTTTAGTTGCATAATTTGCAATTGGAGCACATCTTCGCCTTTCTGTCCAGCTCTTGTGACCATGTTTTGTTTTTATTTTTTTGATGTCCATGAGTGACCCCGGTAGAACAATAACAGATGAGATCCATGCTATGGGATCAAAACAAATCAAATAAGCAATATGATACCTGCTAGTTGGAACACAAACATGCAGGAAAACAGGGGCTTGTATAAAGTCATCCCCCTCTTTGCTTACGCCTTCCCATAATGAATGCATGCCCCCCCCCCCCCCACCCACCCCCTGCGCCAACACCCCCACCCCTTCACCCACACACTAACACATGATTCATTCTGAATCTATAAATGTACATCCACGCTTATTTACCTGAGCAGAACAGCCTGTTCCACTAATCAGCCAGAGGTCATCAGAAAAATAGAGGCTAAAAAAGGTGGGCAAAAGACTGGAGACTGAAAAGGGGGAGACATGGTCGAGAATGTTTGAGGTCGGGGACACAACATGCTAATTGATGAGAGAACAATGCAGGGGTTGGCAGAAGATGAGGTGATGATGAATGAAGAGATGAAACTAGGGTTTTGGGTCAGTTAAGAAATATAAAAGGTTGGATTTCACCTGTTGAGGTCCTGATGGCAACAAGCGTGGGTACAACTTGAACAAAAATAGACAGAGAGAAGTGCAGCGAAACGTATGTACATGCCTGCTTAAACTAAATCTCGCCATTTGTTCCTAGGAAAACACACCCACCATTATGTGAATGACTCATGGACAGAGGGCCCCATGGTGTATTGATATTCAAACACCTTTTCAACATGGTGCCCTGATGCATTCGAGGACTCTACAACCTTGTTCCAGTGCTGCTGTTGTGATCTAGAGGTGGGTTAAACCTTCAAGCCCTATTCAAATTTAGGCAATTATGTTGAACTATAACAGACCCTTAATCTGGAATTTAGAGCGGCAATAAACATATAGTTTTTTTTTAAGACCGCAGGTCAATCCTTTCTCCCATCCGGTAGCAGCCTCAGAATCAAGTGTAATGTGATGACCACACATTTAAGCGGTTCAGTTTTCCAGCGTTCCCTTTCCACACATGCAGCTGGCCACCTCACGTGCCTTCCCTCTCTTTCTCTCTGTCTATCTCTTCCCTTATGCCCACTTTCTTCCCCCAGGCTCACAAGGCAAGGCTGGAGAGTCAGCCATTGATATAGTTGTGTGTGTGGGAGAGGGTTGTTATTGGTGGTGGTGGAAGAGGTGGTGGGGGGTGCATGTGGTGAAATTAATTTGCCTTTCACACTGCGTGGCATTTGTGGCAAAATAAAGTTGAGAGTGTACTGAAAGAGACAGTTGGGAAAGGACTAATACTATTGGTAAAGAGTCAATAGTGAAAGGGAATAGTAGCGAACTGTGTCTATTTACAGAAATTATGCCCGAGAAAGGACCATTACAAAACGTAATACATTTAGTAAAAAAACTGTTGTTTATTTAGATGATTATTCATCATCATTTCTCAGACAAAACAACATTAACATGATAGATAATTCAGAGGGAACACAGTTTGGGATTCCATTTAACTCAAAAACAGCTGTTCAATTTATGAAAATGTAAATTTATTCAAACGTGTAATTTCGAACACTTTACCTTGGTAGTAGAAATACACTAACAATCAATTTTACATAAACCTTAAGCCATAAACCTTAATGAAACCTAAGATTACAGAATATTAGACTTAGATAAATATGGCTACCAATTCATAAATACTAACATTCTAATTGCACCAAACAGAGTATGACTGATGCACATGCAGTCAAATGTATAGATATTCAGAAAAACATTTTTTAAATGTGAACAGTGTTCATCACATAGTTGGGTTGGGTATTCACATTAGCCTTCAAGCTAAATAAATTATAAAGTAACAAAGTTTGATATCTAACATCTATCTAAAATCCATGTTTAAAATAAGGTAATGGTTTAAAACAAAGGCAGACTTCCAATTAAAACCTAAAACAAATCAATACAATTGTTTGGTTATCCTATCAAAACACCTAAATGCACACAAATAAAAATGACTAAGCGGCTCTCAGCTGAAATGAACAAAGACTCGAAAAAGGCTGTCTTTTCTTTTGCCTTTATCAAAATCATGCCACAATTATTCTCATCTTTGTCTTGTTGTGTCTCCTTTGCCTTCGCCATCCCCTCGCACTTCTACTCCTGGTCAGCTCAAGTAGAGAAATGATACAGTACAGGGGCGATTAAAAGGCCACAATGAAACCAAAAAAGTGCTTATCAACAGAGCCATAGTAGAAGAACCTGACAGCAACATGAAATCCACATGGACGCTGGTGCAACCTCTTGAAGGGTCTGTTCACACAAAGCTTATTCAAGGAAACCTCTGCACCACATGGCTACGACTTTGTCAGGACTCGGCTGACTGTTGTGAAGGCACTGTGGTTCGTGTTGGATCCTGGTCCGTCTTACATGTACCTGTTCTTGATGTACTCCCGGTACATCAGCACATCCTCACGACACAGTGCCTTGACCTGGCCCAGGCCTGTCGTCACGTGACTGTCAAACACCTCCCTGCTGGCCTTATCCACCGCTGGTGGTGCCGCCTCGTAGATACTGTCCTCCTCGAAGCAGGACACAGGCTCCCTGTGAAAAGAAGGAGGGAGGGGGGGTGGGTGTGAGGAGAGGAGAAGTGTGAAACACTACAACTTTCTTCCTCGAAGACTTTCGTCATTCCGTTTGGTTAGGTGTGTGAGGGTCTAGGGCAGGGCTCTTCAACTGCTGGCTCGCGGGCCAATCAGGCCTGTGAATCATCATCACGCGTTCGTCATTGTCCCGCCCTCGAGTGTCGTCAAATATAGTTTGACCGATGTGTGCGCGCCGAAGCTTGCCTTCTTCTGAAGATGCTTACACATTTTTTTTTACAAGTTTTTAGCTATCCTCCTGCACACATTAAAAATGAGTTAGCATGTTTAGAAGAAACCATCTCTCTCTACAAACCATCAACAAATTGTAAGTATCGGTAAAACAGCGATCTTATATTCACAGGTATAAAATATAAAAAATTGAGAATACAGTGAGGCAATTCTCCTCCAGCCGGAACAGTGGGTGGGAGGAGTCGTTTCGCTATTAAATACTTGTTACACATAAGTCTGTTTTAAAAGGAAAAGTAACTAATACGTAACAAAGGGGCATTGTATTGATAACTTTACAGTCCACTGTTATACAATTACATGGTATTATTAGGAATATGTCTTGAGATAATCATTCATACAATATATGAAATTGTCAATACTCAATATTAATATTGATTTCTGCTATATTGCATTGGTATTATTAATAAATGCACGTTGATACAATTTATAAAGGATATTAAGTGTTGTTTTCTGATAATAATTGAGAAATGTTTGGCCAACCATAAGAAAGTAGTTGAGGAGGCCTGCATTTACGTATTTTTTTCATTAGCCTGTCAATTTTAAGAATGAACTCAAAAAAGGAAACTACTGAAAGTGAAGAGATGGCGATAGAAAAGAGGGACTCTGACCTCCTAAGGGAGGACGAAGGCTGCCCCCGCCCAGAGTTTACCGCTTCATGCTTCACATGGACACTGTGCTCAGTCCATGTTGTCTCAACTCTCCAGCACATTATCATCTCTGGGCTTCTGAGGCCGGCCAACCGCTGTCAGGCCAGCCAGCTAGTCAGCCACCAGCTGAGCCTGCTCAGGGGCTGGAGAGTTACACTACGCGGCTGCTTCAAGCGCGTCCTCATTTTGGTGGCCCCCCAAGACACAGAACAGAAGTGGTTTGAAGAAGGTATTGTGGTTTCAGTACATCTCAATTGCACACATTTTGGCATAATTATTCACAAAACAATGCGTTGGTGAGGGAATTAATCATCAGAAAGCACACAGTGCCTTTACTGTAGAACTGAAAGCGCACAATATAGTGCATATGTTGTAACTTCTTCGAGATGAAGGGCTCAGAAAACAAAGCCGAAGGAAACCCTTTCTTATGGGAGAGAATTTACCTTAAGAATAAGAGCATTGGTGGAAAGCAGATTTTAGAAATGTCAACACATATCTCCATTCACTACCAGGTCTCCTCTCATCCTTTTTCAGTTTAAAGACTGTACTGTCATTGATTTCCGATTAGGAATGAATTGTGTGAAACCGCTGTGCAAAACAGGTTACCAATTACTTTACACGAATGTGAACATTTTAGAAGGCTTGCAAGTAAGAAATGTATATCATCAGAAAATGCATGGCTAAAACCAACAAAGAACTGTTAAAGATGTCGATCTGGACATAATGCCATATGGTTGCAACTTCTGGCAAATATGTGGGTGCAAACAAAAACTCTTGGAGTGTGTGTGAATTCAATCAAAAAAGCACCAGTCTTGCAATTAAAAGCCAGACTTTGCATGAAGCACTCACAACGCAGAACTACTATCCAAAGCCACATTATAAAGAAATTACGTAAGCTTGCATGGAGAGGCAGATCATTTGCAGCGGCTGACCATACTAGAAACGACGATGTAATGGGATAATCACGTCACCATGGCGTGGGAGACAACCAGACGCTCATCCTCACAATTTATCATAACCATTTATGTGATGACCTACTTTGTAACTACCAAACAATACATAACTGCAACTGTTTTCATAATAGTTCATTCTATAATAGTCTCTCTATAATCTCTCTTTATTATCACCTTATCTTATAGTCTGCACTTCCTTTCTCTTTTTGTTCCCTTCTGTCTTTCATCACCCTCTCCTTGTTCCTTTCATCACCCTCTCCTTGTTCCTATGGCGATGCAAGTGAAATTTGAGAAAGGCTTTGGCTTACTGTTGGGCTGGCTCTGCAGAGGTAGAGGCACGGGTATGAGATGGACGGTGATAACCAATGAGGGGGGGTGTATGTTGGCTGTTGCTTTGTGTGTGTTTGTAAAAAAAAGGGAGCGACTAAATAAATAAGATAAAACCCCAATAAAACACTAACGAACACAGTGAAATTTTTTTGGGGTGGATGAAACAAAAATAAAAATAGTGCTGAGCACTCAAAAACATATTGCTGGTGCAGCATGACCTTAACCCTGCTGCCCATGAGAAAGCAAGCGTACTCAAGTGCACTGCCACCACAGCTCGCCTGATTGTCCACCCAGCACATGTCTGAGAAACTGAAATCCCTTCGATCTGCCTTGCTCCATCCTCAGTTCAATCTTAGCTCACGTGCCGCTGTGGACCAAAGCCTGACTAGCAGGGGGGCGTTAGGCAGCATGTGGCTACGGCCCGACTGTAGAAGAAAAAAAACAACAGATCCCTCCATTTATTTCTGTCATCACCCATCTATATGATGAGGTTCATGGGAGAGACTGGATGCACTCATATGGATGGGAAGGCAGAAAGGGCATCCACTTTGGTGTGTTTAAAGAGACTACAGACTGTTCATGGCAGCTGGTTTTGTAGATGGGTTGGTGGGTCATGGGGTGCTGCATGGAGCTGCATGTTCAAGGACCCAGTCACGCGCTTGATGGCATAAACCTTATATGCAGCGGGGGTCTCTCTCAAAAGTGAACGCACACGTGCTCTCTCTCACACACACACACACACACACACACACCACTCTACCACCTTTTCAGAAAATGTTCCCTTCACAGAACAGTGCTATTATAAAAGCTATTTCTATATTTGCCGTGTTCTCTTTCATTTTGAACGGTAAAGATTCTTTAATCTACAATCATTGTCAACCAAAACCTTGGCAGCAAGTGCAATCCATAGTCAATGGCCTACTACAAACTCCGGTGGCACATTTCACACCAATTACACTTCTGGTGGAGAGTGCAGGGCACACACACACCCCCCCCACACACACACACACTAACACGCAGACCAAAGAAGCGGGAGGATGGGAGCTCCATAGAAAAACAAAATGTGTCCCCTTCCTGTTTTTCTTGTTTTCTTTTATTCCATCATTCTGCTGGTTGCATAGACGCCAACCTTCTGGTTTTCTCAGACAATTATAAACAGCACTCCCCTTTAAACATGCCTCTTGCATTGGTCATCACAAGAGGTGTGTGTGTGTGTGTGCAGGCTGGTGTATGTCTGTGTGGGTGCTTTACATGCCTGAAGTGGAGTGTTCTGCTACTTTTATATTCACCAACACCACACGGTCGGTGTTGCTATGGTGATGGCTAGCCATGGGTTAAAACGGCATCTGGGGTTGTTTCGAGAGTTGTGGGGACCTGACCGCCCCTTCGATCAACACACACAGCGAGCAGAGGAAATAGAAACGGTCGTCGATAACAACACTTGGCCCCAAAAGAACGACACCACTCTTATATGGGAATATTCCGGGTACACGTTGCTCTAGCACAGGTAACACTACTGTGCAAGAAGGGCTTCCATTAGTGCCAGCCAAACCATTGAACATGTTGTAAGTCAAATTGTTTGCAGACTTTTATACCGAATGTCTGGCACAACCATTACAGTACTTAGAAGGAGCATTTGGACACGAAAGTCATTCTTGAAAACGTTGGACCTGCAAAGGACATTGATTTTGACATAAAACGCAATGAACATTTCACCACTGGCAGTGCGTGATTCAAAATGTGGTAATGCATAGTACTAAGTGAAGTCAAAAGTTGTATCTTCAAGGTCTGGGGTGTACCTAACAATTTCATCTAGAAAAAAAACAACAAACATACACAACACACAATAAAAAATAGACAACAGAAACGCTTACGTGGCAAAGGAGAAGCTGGTGACATACTGTATTAACGAGTCTGATATTTATGTTCAGACACGAGACTAGGATATTAAAGAAAACTAACACGTGGATCCAGCCTCCCATAAACAGGGCTCAAACACACACGCGCACACGCATGCGCACACGCACACACACACACACAGCCAGTGGGGTGTAAATAAAACAAAGTATCAGGGCCAGTTTTTCTACTGGGTCCCCAAGGATCAGTAAACACTGACTAATATCTCTGAAGTATGGAGGGAGGGATGGAGGGAGAAAGTAAGAGGGTGGGGGGATCCCTGGAGATGTTTGACATCTGGGAATATGTGTGCGTGTGTGTGTGTGTGTGTGTGTGTGTGTGTGCTTCTGTTTAAGCTGCACATTGCCATGACACGTGGCGGGGGTGGTCAAACAGCCTGTGAAAATTCACCAGCCCCCTTAAGCCAGGCTGTGGACAGCGGACATGGACACCAGACTATGAGGGGGGATGGAGGGAGAATAGAGAAGAGATGAGAAGGAGGGAAGAAAAGGAGAAAACATAAAGAAGCCCAAAGGCAGTTTCTGTGTGAGAGCTTTTAAGCAGCATTTCACATAACTGCAGGAATATTGTTGAGGCAGACCTCTTGGTGGACTTAGAGGGAGAATAGAGCAGTGGCAATAGAGTCTCCTTCCTTTGCCTTGTCTACCGGCTTAGTAACAGGTGCTAGGATTCAGGCCGATATCACAATTCTTACGCAATTTAAACTGATTTAGAAGAATCTATGAATTTGAGAGGAAGCAGAAAGGAAGTGCCAAGAACGAGCAAGTTTTATGTCCAATTAGTCTAATCTGTCAAATTTAGATCTTAAAACACAATTATTATTATTATTACATTGCATTATTTCAGACTTTACATTTGTCTATATTTCTCTGCATTCAGTTTGTTGTATTGCGTTGGCTTTGTTCATGTGCAGTAAAAGAGCCGAAAGAGTATTGGCACCTGATTGGTTAACGCCTCGCAAACTTCGCTTGTAATTTGCATAGAGTGGAAAAAATCGGAACTTTTGGTGACTGCTCCAATTGCTCCGTCTCGCTTCGCCAACGGTCTCGAGATGACTGTCTTAAAGGGATACTTCATCGATTTTCTTAAACGATATTTGTGGTTGTTTAGGCTAAATTAAGTAAGTATATTGAACAAGGGTCAATATGTGGGTTGTAGGATCAATGTAAGTGAAATAAAAATTTTTCCGACCACCGGCATTTAAATGGTTAATTCATTGTACACCACAATGCCCATAGATCGCTGAGTGAATCAAACTTAGAACCAGCAAACGCTCTCCCCTTGGCTGAAAACAGCAGTAGTTTTTAAAAGTCGGCAACAGCACTTTAAGCAAGCGCTTGTTAAATGACCAATAGAAAAATAATAAAATGATCGCAATTATTTTTATTAATTTGTATACCCACACCTTTCCAAACCCCTAGTTCGATAGCAGACCCACAGCCTTCAGAAAAATAGTTATTTGTATTGGATGCTCATTATGGGATGATGGTTAAAAGTTTAATTGTGGTGCATTACTTTAAAAAGTCACTACCAACCATTGTCAAAGTAAAATGATACCACAAAAAGTACAAATGAAACTGAGTACCCAGTCCCATACTACTGCTGTAGGTCTCCTTAAACCCATCCTGTAACAGACCTTAAATGTATTATTGATGTGCCATCTTTCTGGTCTATCTTTAGCAGTGAATCAGAGAGGAAATCAATATCTGAATGTTTAGCAACTTAATTTTTTTTCAAGATATGAGCAAGCATGAAAGGGTACATGTGCATGTGTGTGTTTGTGTAAATGAGCGAGAGAAAGGTGTCGGAGGGGGTTGTGTTTATGAGCATGTGGCGTGTGGGTAGTTGTAGAGTTAGTGTGTCCATGGTACTCACAAGTTGATGACGTTTGCGAGGTGTGTGGGTTCCTTTCCCTCTACCTTGTGTTGGTTCTGGCCCAGATGTGCAAACCTGTAGACAACAACCGTTCAGACATTTGTGCTCCACAACTATCACATTGCATAAAGACTTTTGAATTAAAATATTTGTGCTGCATGCAAAGGGTAGTGTCTGTGGAACATGTTATTTATTGTAGAAAGAAAGAGCCGACATACAAATCCAAGGGAATGGTGAATAAGAGGAATCGACTCTGGAAGGACAGAGGAATCTGTCGAGACGTATTCTTTAAATGGACCCTAATGTTAGATTTGGAATATTGGTCTAGCATTGTTTTATCACTCAGAAGGATTGTACGAACAACATGAAAAAGTTAAATCTGTGCCTTGTGCATTTTGTCTAGTTCACCTCTGATAACACATCTACCCTATTTTACAAGCTGTTCTGAATCGCAGCGATTTGTGACGTAGAAAATGGGAGTCAATCTAATTGGTCAATCACGAACTCAGGCTAGTATAAGTAAGGTCAAACTACTCCGACCGTAGCCTTGACAACAGCGGAATGTTACTATCCCTAGCCAATAACACAACTCAGCTAATGAATGTTACTGAGCAGCGGGCGTGAACTCGCGTTCACCATTAAAAACTACACATGTGTTGGAAGGGAAGAAAGATGCGCCCTAGAATAAATATAATAAAATTTGATAAATTAAATTAAATAAATAAAAAACTATACCCCGCCCAATGTCGGCTGGGATAGGCTCCAGCACCCGCGCAACCCTGCAAAGGATAAGCAGTATAGCTAATGGATGGATGGATGGATGGAAATAAGAAACTATACTATTTAATTTTGGTTCAAATACTTTTGAATGTGCTTCATAGACACTAAGGAAGCACACGAAAATGTATGATTGTCTACATTATGGGCCCTTAAGCACTCTATAAGCCCAAGGTGTGCGTATGAATTCAGAACGTCAAACGTAGCTCTTCAGGCGTTTGCGTAGCATATGTGTGTACACCTTTTAAGGCCTGTTGTATTCTGGAACAATACGTACCACGTGCTCCTGTAACAACACGTGTGAATCAGCCTGACATTTTCTAAACATATTTTCACACCTTATGGTGTGTGACAGGTGACGCTCTCTCCTTCCATATAGCATGGTTGCATGCATACATACAGCTAGTGGTTTCAAGTTGTACAACTATTTATGTTGGGTCACAACAGGTGTTTTTATTCTGCCTTGGTTACAGCAGCACAGCGCTGCATTAGGACAAAGACACTGCACACTAACACTGATTTTAATTCCATATTTCTTTAGTAAAAAAAAACTTAATTATTTGCTTAATTGTGTTTCCTTTTAATCTTTTCCCAATATAACTTGAGAGTTCCATCATATTGTTTGTGTATGTGTGTATAATGTGTATAACTAGATCGTAAAAAGTTGAAGAGTTGATGAAATAATTTTATTTCGCCAGTAAAACATAATTTGTTTCATTATCGACCAGTTAAGATATACATTTTACATTTATTATGTACGATTATGTTTTTTTAGTTGTGTGCAGAGTAGCCAACAAACTGCTTAGAACTAGAAGGTGTCTTTGCCATGAGAGATGTCAAAGGGAGAACAAAGAATAGCCGTCTAAGGCAATTATGATTTTGAGTCTGCGTTAAATAATTGGAAACACACTGCTATCACATCCTCCCAGAACAATATTATAAATTGCCCAGTATCTTAGCCCAATGTACAATCCTAGTATAGTAGTACACCAGCACAGTGTACTAACCTAGTATACTTGAGCTTGGGATTCCATCCTCAACCATGGTATAAGAATAGTACACTACGTTTCAAAACCAAGTGGCATCCAATTGACTCATTCAAGTGAGAGAAGAAAATGCAGCTTTGGTTTCAGTAAGTCCGATGTGTATGCTCAATATCATAAGCTCAAGAAGTAGCTTTACATGAAAATACACCTTTGAAGTACTTTTTTCTAGTGTCAACATTATCATGTGGAACCTGACTTGGGTTGTTTGACTGAGTAGAAACACAATCATGTAATATTTATTTATTATCGTTTGTTTTGCAGCATTATTCCCTGAAAAGGCTGAGTATGGGAATGTTACGATTGCCAAATTAATCTAAATCCGATCTACGCAAAATTATAAGACGTTAATATGAATACAGATAACCAGAAAACACTCTATGTCCTATCAGTGCGAGCTACAACGTTCTATAATTGCTTCATACAGTGTTTAATTTCTTCTTGCACAATCTTAATTAAAATCTTAACGTATCAAACAATCAACTTTGAAAAGCAACAGCGGTGCAGTGTGCTTTGAGTGACAGGCTGGTTAGTGAGTGCAAAGCGATCGCAGCTTCCTGCTTCCCTTCACTCTCCAGTATGACAACCTTGTGGCTTTTAAGTAAGTTATAATAATGACAGTAAGCAAACATTGTTCAACGAAGATCAAATATATCATTAGCAATATGTCATCTGAGACATCATCCAAGCGCACAAATCAACAGAGCAAGGAGGAAGCAACTAGTCAACTCTCTCTTCTTGCAGTATTTAAGAACCACTGACTTCTGAATATGTGTGTATGCCCTACTACTTAATTTGTCAAACGTTAGGATCCTTTATGTATAAAGACATTCAGCTTTAGAAAATTAGGCGGATTGATTTATGAATGGCCTACATTAATTTGTCGATATATTATTTTCTACTGTACTGAAAAGTATTCGAACTATACTAATACATACTAATATAACAGAAGCAGGGAGAGAGTGTTTTTGAGTGGTGAATGGTATTAAAGTCAGAGCGGCAGTGAACAAGGTCACACATGGAGGCTAGTCCAGTGACACAAAAGACAAATCACCCACAGTGCTTAGAGCATGGGTTAAAGACCGCTTGTGCCTCCCGATAGGGAAAATCGTGGAAGATGAAGTTCGAGGTCTAAAGGACAAATGGTCACACTCAATTGTGGCACTAAATTATTCACGATCTGTCTAAAGGGCAAAGGAGACAGAGAAAAAGAAACCGAAGAGAAACAAAGTGAGATAAAAGTAAAGAGAGAGAAAGAGAAAGAGATGAAAGTGAGAGAAGAGCTAGGATAACAGCAAGTAGAAATGGTTCATACACCAAAATCAACCCCAAATGATAAAGTTAGTTGGGTTTCCACACATAGTGCCTATTCCCAACTTCTCAATAGGTTATCTGAGGCAGCAGGTATAAAGTGGATACGATAAGGCACCAAAAGGGTTCTTTCAAATGCAATGTTTCAACGTGTCCAAAAAAATAACCATTTTATTATGGCTCAGCAAGGACATTGAGGGTGCATGTTCGTATTTCATATTGTTCCCACAGGATCAGAGCCCTCTTCCTTTCTGTCTCGGGGTAAATAAAATGGTCTTGACACTCTTGCTTCCACATAGACAAGCCTGCAGCCATTCTCCTAGCGTCTCTCATAAACAGACACCTCATGCCATCTGGTACGGTCAGATACCCCACTGGAGTCAGTTATCTTCCTTGTTAAGCAGGCGGCAGTTTGCAACAAAATAAAACAATGTCTTCTGTAAGTAGAAACACTATAGCAACACTATAATATGTGCCATCGTTGCTCACCCTAACTTCGTTTCTAAGCTAATACCTTCTCAAGTTGGTAGCGTAGGTACTAACGGGAACACATTCATCTAGAGCTTTGTTGTAAGTTTTTTTTTACGTGTTGCGCGTCTCACCTCTGGTAGATCAGCAGGTCCTCTTCAACAGGGATCTGGGACAGGTTGAGTCCATAGGGCTCCCTCGTCGCCTGCTGTTGGAGGTCCTGTAGAAGGTTGGAGAAGAACGGTTTGAGTTGAGTTTGAGTGCACTACCAAAATCCCTTTGTTTTCAACTTAACTCATCACAGATCACTTTTTTGGGCAACCAATCTACACCCAATAACAAATAGTGCCAATTGCATTATTGCCTTTTTTAAATATTTTAAATGAAAAACAAAAATATGTAATTAATTTATTTTGTATTAATTTATATTAATTAATTTATATTAATTACATAAATACGTAATTTTATTTAGAAACTTAAGTCGGAACATTATGCCATCTATGTTGAAAGATCATAGATTTTTTTTTTAGGTAGGTCTGTATTTGGGAAGTGATAGACTGGCATCCTGTCCAGGGTGTACCCCGCCTCTCGCCCTGTGTCTGCTGGGATAGGCTCCAGCCCCCCCGCGACCCTGCAAAGGATAAGCGGTATAGCTAATGGATGGATGGATGGATGTATTTGGGAAGTTTCTCCCACTCTTCCCGGCAGATCCTCTCAATCTTAGTCAGATTGGATGGGTAGCATCTGACAAAAGCCATCTTCTGGTCTCTCCACATTTGTTCTATGACTATGAGGTTGATGTCCATGCTTTGGCAATGCCTCTCAATGGATTTCAGAGACTTGTCCCAAAGCCACTTCAGCATTGTCCTGCCTTCATACTTTGAGTCAGCATCATGCTGAAAGCTAAATCTTTACCCCAGTCAAGCATGTGTGCACGCGGGATTCGTATTTCTTAAAAGGACGCACCAGTGCCTAGAGAATCTTTCAATTCACGGATTCTGAGCAGTTTCCGTGCCCCAGCTGCTGAGAAGCGTCTCCTTGGCATGATGCTGTCACCACCACGCTTCACCATAAGGCCAATTGCATTATTGCCTTTTTTAAATATTATAAATGAAAAACTAAAATATGTAATTAATTTATTTTGTTAACCAGGTGATGAGCAGCGCCTAGACTCTGACCTCATGGAGCTTGGCTCCAGATCAATTGTTTGTCACATCAGAGGAGATAATCCTTAGTTGTCCTTCCAGCAGCTTTTTTGATCTCTGCAGTGGACATCCGAAGCCCTGTTAAGAGAGGTCATTCCTTCTTGGTCACCTCAGTTTAGCGTGCCTTAGCAATAGACCTGAATACATTAAGCTATTGTTACTATTTTAGCACAAATGTGTTAGTATCTGAATCAATGGTAAAACACCTTTCTATATATATTTTTATATTGGTAGTAGACTAGACCTTCTTTCCTCACTATGATAAACAATGCTGCTATAGCAGAAAGTCATGTTTTATCATTTAATTTGTCTAATTAAACAAAAGGGGTAACCATCTTCAGGAATTAGTCCACAACAATAACCTCCGCAAAACAACTAAGACCAGGGAACACATTTCACCACTTACTCCTTAGCCCTCAAAGAGAGCACCAGGGGAATATAGTTGAGAGGTGTGAACAAAAGCTTGTTGAGGTAGGGATTGTGTGGTGTTGAAATTAGTGATACAGCAGAAGCTAATGTGTGGTCTGACCACAATAGTCCTATATGCCACAGTCTCATCGTGTACCCCCTTTACTCCCTGCAAACCCTACTTTTTAGGATGACTATCCGGTTGGAGATGGGGAAACAGGAGTAGTTGCTGTTATGTAAAAAAAAATCTCTTACACTGGGTAACTGTATGAGAAACGATGACATAACAAACCGGGACAGCTGTGTTGTTGAACCAAAATGCAAATTTTATTTCCACTACTGCGGCATTGATCCTACTGACTTAAATTGTAGCAATACGGGAGGGGAGACAGGGATTCAAACAAAGGGGGCAGTATAAGCTTGGACAGTTGTAGGATCAGGCCCATATGGGGAGAGCTCTGCACACAAACACACAGAGAACTGTAGGAGCTGGACCGAGCTAATTCACAGATTTTAGACATCTGAGAACACCCTTGTTCACCCAGCTCTTTGTTCACAGATAGACGGAGAACCTACAACCAGCCATTTTGTGATTCATTAGTACGCTGTCAACCTGTTCACTCATGCTAACAAACATATTGTCTGTCTATTTCGCACTCTCTCGCTCACACACAAAATGAAGACAATAATATGAAAAGAATGGGCAGTGTCACTGGATGCAAAATAGTCATCCAATGCAAACACACATTTTTTGCAATGATCCCTCAAATGTTGTTATAAACCCCCCGACAGATATGACAGCATATCGTTTTAATGTTTATGTTGCTTGTTTCATTGTTTTAGGTCTGTTCTAATGTTTTATGCGGAAGTTTTTCTCTTATCTCATCATTAAAGAGATATATGTCTCAATTGGACTCGCCTGGTTAAAGAAAGGACAAATGTAAAAAAGAAATTCCCACATCGGCTGAGCGATAAATCGTTTGGGCTCTAGCTTTACGTTTAGCTTGCACGGCAACAATTCATTCTCGAGCGTGCACTAGCAAGCAGCAACACAGGACTGTTTGAGCCAGACACGTGAGCTAGGGGCCTGTTCAAAAATATGATTGCATGACTTCCTCGCTTCTGACACATATGGAGGGCGAGTGGAGATAATTCATGTGCATGATTGTTGTTATCTGCTAAAAAAGGCTAATGAAGGTGGTGAAAAACAAGCCTTAGTAACAGTGTTTCTAAAATATATATATATGTATTATATCAAAGTAAAATAATATTCACATTTGCCCATAAAAATTGTTTACCAGAGATTAGGACAGGTGTGTATATAGGGTTAGCCCTTATGCTAGACAATTGTTTGATGTCCCACAACGTATAAGCAGTGTGTCCCTTTATTGAAAGTTGCAACCTGTGGTCTATTAAAATTCAACCTCCTTCCTTGTCGTCCGCCTGCCTGCTCTCCTTTCACGGGGGAGAATATTCAAACATCCTCGTTGTCATGTCAACAGAGAGAGACCTTGAGTTAGCTGGAGATAAGGGACCACATTTGGCTGATACCTGTGTATGTGGATCGCATGCATATCAAAGAAGCATGCAAAGTAATTGAAATGCAATGATCCACTTGGGATGTGTGTTATAATTAATTGTCAATTGAGAATTGTAAGCACCCATTTAAATGTAAATTCAGTTAATTCAGGTATGTGAGTCTAGGTGACATTTGGAAAAAGTGGAAGTATTAAAAATAGGTAGACGATACCATAATAACATATCTAATTTACTGTTAGAGCAAAACATATTTGCTCTCCTTTCTGCAGAACAGGCCATGTTTTGTGTATTTCCATCATTGAATTGCTGCGCGAGACACATCTAGGTAACCATCTCCCCTAATATAACCCTGAGGTTACAGACAGGTGGGTGACATTAAAAAAGGCGTAGGAGATGTTGTGTCCTTAAACAAAGCCGTTGTCTAATTTCTCTCAAATGTCAGAGGGAGAAAGAGTTGGAGAGATAGACAGGGAGGGAGTCAGAGACAGTGAAAGAAAGAGAGACAGACAGATTGATAGAGACTGACTGACAGACAGGCAGAACTGTACTCTTTGTTGCCTGCATGTTGTTAACGATTCCATAAAGCAAAAATACATGTAGTACCCATTTTGAAAGGCTTCCCTTTAGTCAGCATGCTATAAAAAGAGAAACCAATAAAAAGAAAAAAATATTAAAAGAAATGTACTCCCAGTTCAGAATACATTGGACAATGCTTACTCAAAATATATTTTTTTTTCCTTTGACAGGTAATGACAGACTCTGAGACAGAATAAGCCAATCACCTGAGAGACAGGGACATGAGCCAAATCAAGCCTCCAATACGTCTATGATAACTACCTTGAAATCCCAGATAAGACATAACAAATGAGTTCTGTAGCTCATACAATGTCAATTTATGGTAATGCTGGCTTTGGGTGCCCAGAGTTCTGCCATGCTATGTCACAGAGGCATGATCGTCTGCCTTCTGTAAAGTTGAAGTGTGATTAGGTCAACTGGGAATGATTTGGATCAATCAAAAAGGTTAGTACTACTTATCATATAGTCACTACGCCGGGGCTTCACAGGATCTCACAACCCTGGATTGATCAGTCCAGAGCACATTTCAGGAAGTGTAAAAATTTTAACATTTTAATTATACTTCCACCATCCAAAGATCTAACGTGGAATTGTTAGGGAAATGGTTGGAAGCTATTTTGGTTTGCTGGTTTGTGACTTGAGCAAAGCTAAGTGCATGGGTAGGTTTCTGATCAAATGGTTCACATCTAATTAAGCAGAAAAACTGTATGAGTGTAAAACATACATGTAAGACCATGTAGACATGTTGGGACGTCTCCGGGAGACACGGAAATAAGGCACAGAAAACGAAGCTTTCCTTTAAGGGCTTCACTCAACGCCTTTGTTTCTCTCCTACCTCCAGCATGCGGGTGCTCTCGCCCGAGTCGATCAGAAGCTTGATTGGGGTGGAGCGCTGAGAGACGTCTTCGTCTCTGTCCTCCTCAGAGTCGTCCTCCGAACTGGAGGAGATGGCCTCTTCGCTGGGCGGCGGCGGAGCGCTGGCTGCTGTCTTTCTCTGGAGCACCGCCTCTTCTTTACTGCTCTTGTTGCTGCACGCACACGCACACACACACACACACACACACACACGTACAAGTGAGCATAGGCAGGCATAAAGAGCGTGATTTCCTATTATATACATCCAAACACACAATTACTAAACTAAATCTTGTTGAGACATAATGATATGCCAATATGGAGATCGGTGTTTAATAAAGCAACATGGACATCTACACTTTATTATTTACAATCTTCTGTTTGTACTACATACAAGTCCTGCTAAGGCCTAAACTGACAATAAGGCAAGTGAGCAAACAATTGGGAGTAAGGGTCAAACATAAACACAGACAAATGCACAGAATGAGAATGGACAAAGCTGTGGCTACTTAGAAAACACATAAAATCTGAGCGTATAAATGTCTTTGTTGGAAGGACTTGGGCACAAAAACTAAGGAAAATGTAACGTGTATGTTTGTGGGCTGAAGGTAAAGAAAGGCAAAAATATATTTTTAACCAAATGCAGTAAACCTAGCACCTTTATATCAAAGCAAAAATAACTGCAACTTCTTCCCTGTTAATAATTAACCTTGAGAGCTGGGAAACACATTATGTTCTTTCATAAAAGCAACCTGGCTTTTGACTATTCACGAAAAACGGCATCTGTAAAACACAAAGCCACTTAGAGCTGGATGGATGTCCTACATTTTCCCGAAAGCTGTCTCTGCTTGGCTGAGTGTGTATAATGGGGAAGAAGGAGGAGAGGAGTTTGCTGACACAGATCAGACAGAAATGTAAACAAACCACTTATTTCCCATTGAAACCATTTGCCCCACATGGTGAATACTGTAGGCCACATCTGGCAACCCCCTCATGATTATAGAAAACGGTGGATGTCACTCGACACTAGGCCATGAATTAACTGAGCCTGACTTAGCTGAGGTGCGAACCACAACATTAAAAAACATGGCCATTCAGTGAGCAAAACATGCCCTGTAACTCTTGTTATATATCCATGTTTTGAAAACGAAGGTAATGTGATGTGTATTTCAGATGTGTGGAAGTCTGTGTGTTGCTGTGTGAAACAGCTAAAAGAGGCTTTGTTTTGCGTTGGTATTTGAACAACTTGAACAAGGGCCTACTTACACAGTCATTATTGAATCACGGGCACACATACTTACACTAGCACGGATTTGCCGGTCTCTTCTGGCTTGCGCACTGTGAAAGGGCTGGGATCAACTCCAACTGTTTTGGGCATAAACTCTCTGTACAAACACATACAAACATGCAGAGGAGACAATGTGATTTAGTTATACATCTTTCACGGGCAATGGCAAACTAACGAGGAAAACTATTCAATTATTTTAGTAAATTTTTCATGTCTGACCCAACTTGTACAAAAGTGGGGGCTCATTTTATTCCAAGCAGGTTACGTACAAGGAACCTATTGGATACGATCGGAGGTGATTGTAGTAAAGTGAACATCAGACAAGAAGCACACAAAAACAGATTACTAGCTACAGGACTGTAGCCTACAAGAACAACAATAAGATCAATTGGCAATTCAACAACATTGGATGAATAATGACATCTACTATTACACACATTGCCATTTGATCCCCAGTTCACTATCATAGGAATGTTAGCTTTGAATAATGCACTAATGTGACAACTCTGATTTGCTTTGATATTAAATAAAAGTAGCCTGAAGAAACCGGTCATGTGTGAAAGAAACAATACGGGGGCATTTGCAATGGTTATGTAAATGTGCCGTGGGTAGGAGAAGGTTGAGAAACGCAGACCTACACTATCTATATAACCAGTCAAAGATCAAAATACAATACCCACACACCAAACATTGGACGGGTTAAGTTAAAACGAAAGCCAAACAGCAGTCTGGTACCGTGCCGAGTTGGTCATTGCGATGCAGAAGGTGTCGTCAAAGCAGGTGAGCTCGTAGGGCTTGAAGAACTCTGTGTAGGTGTCGATGCTCTCGTCGTAACGATTCACCCGCTTTACCTGCATTCTCCTTATGTTTTCTTCGCACGGAACTGCACGCACACACACACAGATTCAAATATACTCAGATACCTTCCAATAATCCAATAATAATAGCATTCAAACAAATTATTTCAAATGCTTGTGCCAAACCTTTTATAACGCAGACCTACTTATAATTGATACAACTGCACACACTTATGGGTGGGGCAGATAAAGGTAAATATTCATAAATACCTTCGTCATAGGGTAGAGGCAAGTAGGTCAAGATGCCCTCCAACCACCAATAAGTGTAGCTGCATCAGAAAAAAAAAACACCACCCCATTCAGAACCCCGCCTGCATTACAAAGTTGTCTGAGTGTACTTCATCGGAGCCAATGGAGCTAAGCAAAATGAACTTGAATGTGGCTTGACAACACCGGGATGATAAAGGCGACAGCCTTTTATTCAAGGTGGCCAATTTGGGTGAGTAAGCCTACTGTTTGTCAGCGTATTGTGTGGCTCGGGGAAAGAAAGTACAGCGTGACTGCGGAATTGGATTGGATTCCGCAAATTTGCTTGAATAATGGTTGAACTAGGGTCAGCCATTATGTCTAAATGGCACAGGGCTCTGTACGGTAATCAAGGTCTGTGGGCTAGTTCATGCAGATGTGGGAAGCAGCAGTGTGTAAGTAAGGTAGAGGCGGTCGGTGCTGCACTTAGGGGTCTCTCGAGAGGGTCTCTACGTTATGAAATGAACGTGCAGGTAGCAACGGAAAGTTGGGTTAGTAGGTTAAGGACTCCAGCTTAATTCACCTTTGAATTCAATTACTTGAAAACTGAAAATATACTATAAATATACTTTATATACCAAAAAATGAATGTCATGTTGGCCCTTACGGTTTCACTGTCCAAATTCAGTGTTGTTTTAAAGGAAACGTTTACCTGAAAAACCTCATCTAAAAATATAAAGAGATAGCAAACAAGAGCTCAAAATAGGCAAAGTATGACTGTATCACTAACGACTTATTCAATTACTTTAAACACGTCGATTGCGTTATACCGCAAAGCAACTTCTGGAGTTGATCACAACACTTTCTGGGTTTCAATTAGCTTTTCAGGAAAGATGTCATCTGGCTGAGCAGCTTTAATATAAACACCCTCTCAGTCTGGACCTTTTCTCTGTTCTCTCAAAATAGCATTTAGGCTTAACACATTCAGTGATTTAGTCTAGCCTACTGTTCAAACAACAAGCCCGTAAGTGCTTTCTGTTTTGCTCGGAGGTATGTATATAAGCTCAGGTACTAGGAGCAGTGACCGAGGGTTCAGGGAAAAACAAAACGTTCCAACTGTATGAAATGCGCTCATGTGTGGACCCCCCCCCCACATCAAACACGTGCAGAGGAGCCTATCAATTATAGACCAGCCAGCAAAGCAGCTGGAGAAACACAAGTGCAGTCGCTAATCTTCCGCTACTGAGCCTATGCCAGGCAAGGCATAGGCTCAGAATGTCAGCTAGAAAGAGCCAAAAAGACCACGCACACGGTGAACATGACTATTCGGCCGATTCGGTTGAGGGGGATCATTTGGGGGGGGGGGGGGTTAGCGGTGGTGGTGGTCTGTGTTTATCTGCATCTCATGTGCAATGATCACAAGGTAGCCTACTGAGAAACAGAGTAACTACTCTGTGTGCCACTGTTTTGAGTAAAGAACCAAATCGTTAGGTAGCCCCCCACTGTTTGTTTTGCACATGAACCGTGGGTAGTCTGGTGTCTGGGCACATTTTGGAATAGGCGTTGACTAAAATGGCGAGGGAACGAAGGTGAACAAATGACTTTCGGTGAGCATCGCTCGACACGTGGCGTATGCCAGTGGAAACACAACAAACATGTCACCCATACCTATTCCCTGGCCGGAACCCTGGTCAGTAGAACAATCCCAACCTCCTGCCTTGGAGCAAATGTTCAGCACCAGTTCACACAGTGTCCCATTCCAGGTGCCAGATTCCACAAACAAAGTAATTCCTGAGCACTTTCAAAATAAAATGGTCAAAACACTATGTAGCTCTCATTACAGACTGTTGGACCTCCAGGGAAATGTTACCTGATAGTGACTGTTTCTAACATGCCCCCTGCATGAGAGCCACACAGGCACACACCTAACTGAAGTACTTGTAGCCATATTTCAGGTATTTCTTTGTTTGTTTTAGTCTCCTACGGGTATAAACAAAATTAACCCTAAATAGGCAAAAATAATGAGAGAACCAATGAAAACACTTGCATCCGTACAAAAAGTATCTGTGTGTGTGTGTGTGTGTGTGTGTGTGAGATACCTGCGTCTCTCATGGGGCAGGGCCATGGTGTTTCTATGGTGCAGGTAAAAGTCAGTGGGCAGCTCCCACAGGTGAGGCTTGTTTTCTGACGGCTGGTACACCTGCAGGAAAAGGTTGATGGCATCCTGCCTGTCAGCATCTGACATGTAGAGAGAAAGAGAGAGAGGAGAAAATGAGCGGTTAGAGGGAGAGACAGAGATACTTTTAAACTTGTCCTTTTTCTGTATGAAAACTAGATAAATTAAGACAGGCTGAAAGTGGGAAAGCATGTTTTCTATGCCTCTCCCTAATCTTATTCCTAACCCCTTATAGTTTTGTATGCCTATCGTTTTAGAGCTCATTCGTGGAGATGAAACATGGATATCAATTAACAAAACGCCTCAACCACATTGAAAAGAGAACAAACAAAATGTACATACTCTCGGAAAAAGTTATATATGGAATCTGGTGTTTAAATTCCAAATAAGACCGGGTTTAGAAAAGACTTGCGTGTTGCAGACAGTGGCTAGATAATTAATGTGTGTGGTTAGAGATAAGGTGATAGAGGCACACATTTCTCTGTATTGTCCAGTTTAGAGTGTAATTGATATAATTTCCAGCCCAAGCTGCAAGGAAACGTGCATGCTAAGCTTTTCAGAGTGATAATTACCTCTTCAGAATACCGTAATTATAATTGCTTGTCACTGTAATTCGTCACTGGTGATTTTCAGTGCAATTTATTCATTAAATCATAAAAGTAGGACAGTGAGCAGAATGCCCACATGTGCAGTAAACAGAAAAATACATTTTAAAAAGTAGACATGTACTAAGTTTCTTTGTCTCCATATTGAATGATCTGACTGGATGGGACGCAGTCTATTTGATTTTTAATTGAGCACATTTAAAATATCTAATATCAAACTAGAAAAATCTAGTTGTTTTTTTTTGTTGACTTTGAGGGCAAGACTGACTGACATTGAAGCCTCACAACATGTTTAGTAACAAGTTGTCCTTGCATTCTACAAACAGGTCGCTGGCAACAACTCACAGCACAGGAGTAGCCTAATTAAGTTACACGGTCAAGTGCACCACAAAACCATAGCTTTCAAATAAATCCTTCTTACTTTTTAAAACACCTACCTTTTTGTCACGCATACATGACAATTGACATTGTTCCGTTGGTTAAAACAAACAAAATGATCAGATTTTCATATGCCTAATAAAGTCCAGCCCTATCTATGTTAAAAAGACTGGATCAAGCACGATTCTAACATTTTGGATCAATACAGGACATCCCTACGTTTGACTCATCTCTCCATAGAACACTGTTCAAAAACATATAATTATTAAGTATCACATTGTACTCTATGGTTAGCACTAGTAAAACATCTTGCTACTCACTTGCTATAAACCAGATTTTTGATATAATGTTTTTAACTGTGAGGTCAGGAACACTGACCTTAGCCAATGCAAGAGATATCAGAAGATGCCTGTTGCAATTTCTTATATAATTTCATCAAATCATATCATCAAATCAAATTTATTTATATAGCACATTTAAAAACAACACACGTTGACCAAAGTGCTGTACAGGTAAAAACACATAAAATATATTAATACAACGAGCAAACCATTAACATAACAACACACACAGTCCAAAAATACCGGCACCATATCATGAATTACCGAAAGCCAAGGAATAAAAGTGTGTTTTGAGCCTGGATTTAAACGAAGCAATGGAGGGGGA
>JAVQIZ010076356.1:0-10006 GCA_036023535.2 Galaxias brevipinnis
CCCCCCCCCCCCCCCCCCCCCCCCCCCCCCCCCCTGGGGAAGAGTCCTCTGTCATTTGAAGAGCCACATTTCATTAACCTGTTGTTCATTCATTATTGCTGCACTGTGAAACAAAAAAAGGCAACCCCAGATAGCATTATTTAGGTCAGACTGCGGCTAATTACCAACTGCCATGTTCCAGTGGCACTTAAGAGGAGTTCGGCTGACATTAAACTGATAGGGAAACCACGAGTGGCAGGAGGCCCCTAGGAGCATCTGGAAGAGCCATTACCGTGTCCACAACAGGTGGGCTTGGGAAACAAAGACACTTAGGTGGGCTTAAGAAACAAAGACAGTAGTAAATAAGAGGCGTGTGACAATTACTGCACTAGTTTACAGGCAGCCTTGTTTATGGCTGCCGTGACAACAGAAAAAGTGGATGGAAGTGAGGGGGAAAAACAGCTCCACTTCCCGATCATCCTTCCAATGAACTCAGCAATTCAAAGGTCTCTTCGGTGGCCTATTCAAATGCAAGAGACTAACTAAAAGGCATGTGGGAATGTATTGAGTTCAGAGCACAAATCAGAGGAAATGCTCCCGGGTAGCAAATACCTTTCCTGTCACCTGGCCATCCTTATCTTACGGGGCGGCACAATGGCTGGTTTATTGCAGCACTGAGACTCACAAAAGGTATGTTAGACAGGACATTCGCGGCACAATATTTCTTGACAATCAAGGCTTTATGAAAGAGGGAAAGGAAAGAGCAGACGCAAGAGAGTTATCCTCATGAATCTGTGCTTTTCCCCCCTTATCCTCCTTCCTGTCGACAGCTTGTCTGATTCCTTTAAAGCCACCCTTCACTCATGCCTCTCTGCCTTTCACGGAATCAGCTAGAGATAGTTTCTCTGCACGTTGACCTTGAGAAACTAAAATAAAAAAACGTATGTAAAGTTTTGGCCATTGTAACGGCCCGCCACGAAAAAAAAATTATTCAATCTCGAACGCTACATACATTTCTGCTAGAATCCTTGGACAAAAATCGATCGTGTGCTGACGTAAAGCGGTATCCACCACACCAACTCTTTCTTTATCTGACAACCCTCTACAAGCCTCACCAGCCGCAATGGTTGTGGTGTCGAAAAGCTTGACCGACTAGTTTATTTTCCCTCTGCCATTTTTATCTCTCGTCTCGCATGGGGCTCAGTGTCCATTTAGCCGTGGTGAGGGTTCCTCCTTAGCAGGAGGGATACCGCTCGACGGCAGGGCCTGCGAATCAGAGCCATGTGTCACTTGGGCTCCAGTGGAAACGAACGACTACCAATGTGGGTGGGCAGACTGCCAGTGCACTGAGGGAGGAGGGGAGGAGGGGAGGAACGGAGAGGGAGGGGGAGGCGAAGGTGGAACTGGGCGTGCTGGTAGGAGACCGAGCTCTAGCTCACCAAACGGCAGCGTCAAACGCCACACTACGTCCTTTCAATGGACAAAGGCCCCCTTTACATCAGTCACTCCGAGAGGGGAGCTTGGGATATCCTAAACGCCCCGCAGGGAGAGAGGGGGCTGCGACAAGCAGGACATGCAGCTCGTCCACCAGGCCATCCCTTCTTTTCTCCCACACCTTCTTCCTCCCTCTTCGTTATTCCTTCTTCAGGTTCAAAACTTTAGTGTGCACATATTTTTTGGCACCGAAACCAGGAATGAAAAACAGACTATCACCATAAATAAACACTAATTGGGAGCTAATTTTCTTAGTTCTTGCTTGGCTGATTTATCGCCTTTGGGCCTGTATGAATTATTCATTTGAGTGGCAAAACAGCTTTATGTAGACCGTACAAGGCGCAACATTCATTATACTATCACGCAGAGTAATTCTGGGCACTGACGGCTGGTATTAGAATAATATGCATATTGGGTATTCTGTTTTTTTTTTTTTTTCCTAGGGCATTGGCAGGCAGTAATAGCGCTTCCGTTGGCAGGGACTGAGAGGGATGTAACGCCCTCGTCGTTGACAAAAAACCCTTGTTTTGACAGAGGATTGGGGCGAGGGGGGGGGTTGAGGGGGGGAGGGTGGTGGGGGCAAGTTCTGCCCCTGTGGAGGGGGATTAAGCTGTGTGGTCGTGCTGCCGGGTGGCACGGGGAGGAGGGGAGATGAGGAGGGTGGGGGGGTTGTTATCATGTCAGCATCCCTCTCGTGCCGCCACAGATCCACACTCCCCTTAGGCCCACGAAAGGAGCACCTGCCAAAGGTTGCACGGCGGCTTCAGCCATTTCGGGGGAATATAGGAGGATGGATCTCACTTATCACTGCATGGCTTAGCCGAGGCGGCAGTGAAAGGACAATTCAAAGACATAGTGTACTGTATGTCATTCTGTATTTAACGTTGTATTGTATTTAATGACTGACCCCCCTCTCCTCCTTTCTCTTCCCTCTTTTACTTCCAAGCTGGTTTTTTTTCAGTGACAATCTCCACGGTGGCGAAGCACAAGCGACGATGACAAGTCGGGCGGAAGGAAGGAAGGAAGGAAGGAGAAGAGAAATGTCATATAAACGTAGAGCGTAGGGGACACATTTTAAATGGCAGCGGGTGCCCGGGTGAGGTGTCTGTCTGCCCGTGTGCTGCCTGTCTCCCCGGATCTGTCAGCACGGCGGAAACGCCCAGCCTCGGGAGGGCCGTGCCATGTCCTCGGGCTAAGGAAGACGCAGGAAGACGTGCGGGGGGAGCAGGCGCAGCGAGGCTATTGGGGGGGGGCGGGGGGGGCTCCTCCACCAGCATGGGACCTATGCTCCTGTCAGCTCCAAGACCGCTGCTCGGCGCCCTGCAACCCACGATGTGCCCGCAGCCATGGGAAAGCTAACGCCATCGTCCCTGGACGTGTTAAGTGTCATCACACTTTACCGTGGCTGTGGTGAGGCGCATAGGCATATTTTATTCAGAGAACTGCATAATAACGTGCCGTTATTTTGGGGGGGAGGGTGGTGGTGGTGGTGGTGGTGGGGGTTCAAAGAGGTTGCAGTGTCAACAGTGGTAGTTTTTTTTTTTTTACAATACAGTTGCTTGTTCCATTGGACACCAGACATTAATTTGCAGGCCCTTAGCTCACATTTTCACAGTCAATGTAATTGTAAAAAAAAAGTGATCTGTCCAATTTCAGGGCAAAGCGAGTTTTGTTGCTGGGGATTTCAAGTGCTTTTCTCATTATTCAGATGTTCTAGCAGTGAGCTGTCACATATTAAGGGGCATTAACATCAGCCTGACCAAAAGGGTGGAATGCTGCCCATCTCAAACTCTGGCAGAGGGCTGTAGCCGTATACGAAAAATAAAATCATTTGAAACCGCACAAAGTCAAGGTTTGTCAGTGTCAAAAATTGAGTGTCTAACTGACTGCATTCACCTTCTCAAAATAAGTCGGCCCCAAGTTTTCCTGCATTCAGATCACATTCAAGTCTTCTTTTAAAGAAACCAGTGCCAATGCTAGCTGAGGCAGCGTAATATTATTATATTCAAGGACAAGATATGTTCTTTTGTTTCAAATGGGAACTGAGATTTATTTTCATAAATGAGATGGAATGAGGTTTGAAGTAAAAACCGTGCCCAGCAGAAGAGACTCTGTAGAGTCTTCCCCTTAGAGAGCACCAGTGGAGATGTATTAAACATGTTAAGCAAATCTCTACATATTCCCAAGTAAATTAAAAAGATGTTTAAAAACTTATTAACGGGGAGAGGATAATATTCCTCCTGGAATTACAGATTGACAGAATTGGAGCAACTCACGCGAAACATTAATTAAGCTTGGTATATGAAGGTTCCAGGGCCGCAAACGGACTGGCGTGAAGTCTAACATCATCACGCACACGCACACATCCAAATGTCAATGCATATCTTCCTTGTGATTAGGTATCGCTCACATTTTAACACACCCCACTGGCGCAAGACTGACGCGTTCAGAGCCTAAACCTCTCTACCACATGCAAACTCGCAGGCCGTGACAGGGAAATCACACATACTACCCGGCTGAACATATTACATAAGAGACATAATATGTATGAAGGGGCATGGAAAATAATGCCGTAAATCCAGAAAGGTGAATTGATAGAGTAAATGTCAGCTCCTCCTCTAAATGTATAAGCCCTGCCAATGTGGCTGCTTAGTGGTGTGTGCTAGTGTATTAGGTTAAGATAAGGTATGCATATCCGGGGGCTTCCTGCTTAAAGTATGCAAGGTGAACTTCCACCTCGCCAAGCTGCTTAGAATGATTAGAGTGAATTTTCAAAAAGTGGCGTATTTTTCGAGGTTGTACCTGGTTTTACCAAACTGTTCAATGGGCACAGAAAAAAACAATATGATCTCACTGGGTGACCCTCTTTGTGACGCTGGAAATTGCCTGTAATTACACAGCGTAGAAGATAGACTTATTAAGTCAATTTCTTTCAAAACCGTGTCAAAAATATGTCTTCAGAACAATGTACCATCTGCTGAAAATGCACTCTTGTCGACCTATGAGGCACTTGTTAAAATCCATTTCTGCAGAAACCTGAATTGTTATTTTTACCTAGCCAAGCTATTGGCTGCTATGTACTATGTTTGTTTCTTTTTATATCACTATTCATCTGCTATGGTCATCCCAGTTGTATATTTAGAAGGAAATAGGCTAATATAGAAGGCTATTGAAAATGAATATGGCATAATAATGGGATGCACCTCATTTAGGTGGCACTAAAGGACTGAGAATTAGAAAATGACAAGACCAGTCATCAACAAAAAAAACATGTTAATATCTAATAAAAAAAATATGTGCTTTAATGCATGAGACAGAATTAATAAAACTAATCCTAATCCGTCTATTGCAGTCAGGTACTTCTGAAGTTTGGTGATCTTT
This sequence comes from Galaxias brevipinnis, assembly GCA_036023535.2. Classification (NCBI taxonomy): domain Eukaryota; kingdom Metazoa; phylum Chordata; class Actinopteri; order Galaxiiformes; family Galaxiidae; genus Galaxias; species Galaxias brevipinnis. Next base: position 4,855 of record JAVQIZ010076356.1, read on the forward strand.
GGGGATTTCTTCAATTAAAAGTATGACACTAAGACCTGGTGAAATAAATCTAAGTCTACCTTCGCTTCATCTTCAGGCATGATGGGAAATCATATTTTTTGTTGTCAAAGCGGAGGCAGCTAATTACAACTCATACATAATCTCCTATGTTAATTTCCTTTTTGTGCCATCTTTGATCTTGCCAAAGCAAAGGACAGTGAGATTAAAACAACTTTAGCTTGATCTGTCAATACAGCCAAACAGAACGCAGAGGGTAGCTTGTGAAGACCAAGATATTTTCTTCATCGTGTTCGTCAGACCATGTACTGCAGACAAGATAATACAAGTGCTTGACCGATATTGATAGCTTGGCAGGATAAACTTTTGGTTATAAAAGGAACATCAAAGGTGTATGGCAACCTGGCTATTTGACAACCTTTCATCAACATATTCCCTTGGAGGTGACAGAGAAGGCGGAGAATTCATATTCTGCCAGGTTTTCAGGTTCAGGATCTCAGCTGTTCATCCTGTCTGTGATAGTTCCACGACTACTCTTCCAGTGAGTGAACAAATAGCCATATGGTAGTTTAAATCAGAATCCATAATGAAGTAGAAGTCCTGTGGCGTCTCAGACACTTTCCCCCCGTTTTAATGGCCGATGGTGATCAGTCATCATAAGGACTGCCATAACTCATCATTATCCTCAGTGCCAGAGAAGTTCCGCGCAGGAGCCACCGCTTATTCAAAGTTAGTCTAATGTCAGCAGTGAACTAGCTGCTCGTGCATAAGTCCCTCTGACCCCTCTCTCGGTAAGGCAACAGAGAGGACCTGGAGCTAAAGAGATCTCCCACTCCTCCCACCACCACGGAAAGGTCAGCTCCGACACCCTGGATGCAGCCCTGGAGCTCTGGAGGAAGTCTGGGAGCTGGGCTTCATACTAGGTGGGGTGGGGTGTGGGGGGGGGGGGGGGGATGGGTCAGAGCATGCCCAGGGCCAGGCAAGGCAGAGAAAACCACAGAGAACCTCTGGCTCTCACTGCCAATCTGGGACCACTGACCTGTTAACTGCTGCTGGTCCAATTTCTTTTCCACTGCATTTTATTGTTGAAGTGAGTGCCCCTAACAGATTCTAGTTGTGCCCTCGAGAGCCGCCTACTCCATACTATATCAGGACATTGTGAGGGTTAGCTCAGGCCATTTTTACACAACTTACTCCATGGTTATCAACAATTAACTGTGGCAACTGAGGGGTTAAAATGAGGCTGACGCCAACGGAAAGTAAACAAAACAAAACAAAACAAAAAATATATAAACTTCGACGAACTCTTTGACTTTTGCAGGACTCAAGACCTGTCTCTTCCTGTTGTCTTCTTCAAATGAACATGACTGGCTTAATTCAGTGGTCTGATTGGGCTGTCCTCTCCTCCCCTGCCATGCTGGTAACTGCCTCTCTCCTCCGCCACTGTGTCACCAATTAGCCGGGGCCCAGTTTCATTAAGGCGTCAGTGGGCTGCCTGCCGTGCCCTGTCACATCCCTGATAACAAGGCTCAGACGGCTCTGCCATCTGACACATACCAGCAAACGCCCTCACACACCCACACGCACACACACACACGCACACACACACACAGCAAACGCCCTCAAACACAAACACGCACACACACACACGCACACACACAGCGAATGTCCTCACACACACACACGTACACGTACACACACACCGAACACCCTCACCCACACCCACCCACCAGCAAACACCCTCACACACACACAAACACACACACACACACACACACAGATACACACACACACACAAACACATAGCAAACACACTCACACACACATAGCAAACGCCCTCACACACACACGCCCACACACACCCACCAGCAAACACCCTCACACACACACACGCTCACCCTCACACACATACACACACACACTCACACACAAACACACTCCCAATCTCACGATACACCTATACAGACACATGCAACCTCTGACCAGTATTTGCGCTCAGATCTGCCTATGCACTCTCGCCCTGGGCCTAACACACAGTCAGGCAGTCTGTGAGCCAGTGCCTGTTATGTCTTTGTCATGAGTGTCTTTTTGTTCATATAATTATTAAAGCACAGGCTGAATGCAAACTCAGACAGGCAGGGGGAGGAGAAGCGCTTGGCAGCGGTAGATGTGCTTTCAACACAGCAGTGCCATGTCTCAGCCCTACCACTCCTCGCAGTCATAACAGCTTGTGACAACTACCATGCTGCTCTAAAACAACGCGGTAGCTCATCTATCAAGCAAGGCATTCGATTCCAATTTGGTGCCCCCCACAGAAACGCCTAATCAACGACTTGGTAACTCATGACAGTTGGTGGGAAAATATTGTTTGATGAGTTCAGAAGAACCTCACTTTATTGCTGCCTATATAGAAACCCTTCTACCCTGAGCGACTTGCCACTTTAAAATTCCAACCGTGCAATTCTGATTCTCCAGTGAATGCACGGTCGAGGGTGAGGCCAGGGCTCGGCAGTCCCCAAGGAGGGAGAGGGAAAGTGGGGGGTTGAGAAGTGAGGAGGCAGGGGGAAGGAGGGTGGGTCATCCAGGCAGGCACATGGGGGCTGTTAAATATTAGTCTCACATTTGAAGAAAAGGGCTCCTGGGAGTGAATAATTCATCTCCCTGGGCCCTGCGTGACGCGGCCTCAACCGAGCCAACTGCAATCAGGATGCCCCACTGTTTGAAGTGGCTCCGGCTTCTTCCGTGACTAAAGAGGGCTGGGGAGCAGCTCTATAGCGGCTGTCTACCTTATACCAATATCCTATTAGATATAATGCCCGTTCAGATCAGGCTAGGCTATAGGGAAAATCCTACGCTCCAGGCCGCAGGAGCTGGAAGCACTGGAGGTTACAAAGGCATCTTTGGCATTTTTAGTCCAACCCCACTTCTGTGGAAAATAAGGAGATTTATCGCGAGGGGAAATATATGCACATTGCTTTATCATTTACTTTAGAAGAAACCTCAGTGTTTTCTGTATTAAACTGATATGTTGCATGGATAAGGACGAGCTAGCGTGATAGGACTGAGACCATGGCTGAAGCTGTCTATGTCCCACAGAAAGATAATGTTTGACTGGAGGGTTTGAATTCAGTTAGCTGAGGTAACTGTGAAAAATCACGGTGAGGGAAATATCCGCAATATCAGCAACTGTCTTTTCAGGTAGCCAGGGGCACACTGGCGCTGCAACTCTGAAGTCGCGTTGAGGGAAAAGACAAAGTGAGTTACTAAAACAAACACCATTTAGAAAATTTCTATTTACATTTTAATGTGCCTTGTTCTTGAGGCTGAGAAGGATGATAGGGCTGCTCAAAGTGATAGTGACGCTGGAGGCCTCATGCATTAATTACTCTCTCTTTTGCCGCGATAGCAAGTCTCACCAAACATAACTTTGGAACCAAATATCCCCCGGCTGCGCACTATCATTACGATCAGCGTGTCAGATTTGCACTGTTTTGTTTATTCAGACATGCCCAAAACATGTGTTTTCAACCTGTTTCCGCTAGAAAACGTTGAGTTCAGCTCACAGTCCTAATCACTCCGGTGCCCTGTAATTTCTTTAGCGTGTGGCAAACTCTGATTACAGGGTCGCGTTAAGCTTCGGCGACGCGTCATCTTTGCCAGTTATTGTTCTGTCTTTGCCCTGCCTTTTTACATGGGCCCTGCAGCTGTGCAACTCAGTAGCCACGCAGACATTGGGGGGGGGGCGTTAAACACCAAACAGATTTGATACAGCACGGCGCTGCTGTACAGCCTTTGGCTAGCGTTTTAATGCATTGTTGGAAGTGGCACAATGGTGCATTAAGCAGGGCTTGTGTTGGTATTTGAAAGAGTTGACCTTATTGCCTTCTAGCTGCTCTCAAACTATTCGACTGGCCAATAGTGCTGAGAAGGTCCATTGGGTAATGCCTAAAGAAGTGCTTGCATCATATCTGACTTCAATTAGATGACTAAATACAATTATAAATCTTATGCATCCCTAAAGCACAGATATCACTCTTCCCTGAAGCTACTTAAGAACCAGCCACCTAAAACCCTCATTGAAGATATTATCGCGGGTCTCTTTGAACCCCCCTCCCTCTTCCCGCCTGCCCTGCCTCCTGGGGCCCCTCACAGCTCCAACGTGACCGACCACCCTGCACACCACGGAGCATACCGTAATGTCATTAAACCTCCCCCCGGGGAGTCAGTCACGCAGAGGTTTGGGGGGCCACGAGGCGACACAAAGGAGACCGTTTGAAGAGGAGCCCAGCGCAGTGCGGGGAGGTCAGAGGGTTGTTTACTGAACAACAGTCTCCAATCCGCCCCATTCCTCCCTGAGGAGTCTCCGGCACAGACAGATAGCGGCCTGCGAAATAGGCGCGGTGGAGTGGGAGCGATAGGAGAACAATCGGGCACAGACTGCTTTTAGGAGGAGAGGTGGGCAACGAAACGCCGTTCTCTATAAACATTTTAATCATATTCTAGAATGCAAGGCATTTATGGAAATACATTATTGAATTTATACACAAATGATTCCTTTGTATACACAATTATGAGCATGGTAGCTAATAGCTAGTTTTTTTGGGGGGGAATTTTTGCCTACCAGATAGTATTATTTAATTTGTTTGACAAAACCTTTGAGGGGAAATGCACTACAGCACATTTTGGACTAACTCAACCTAGGGATTGCTTCATTATCAAACAATTAAATGGTCAATGGGTAGAGCCAAAGCAGCTTTTAGTAGCAGTTCAAACAGAGCGAGGAAAGAGCCAATGCAAATAACTCACGCTTAAACAAGGCCTAATGCATTAATGACCGTGCCACGCACGCTAATGTGGCGCCGACAGATTCAGAGTGACAGTAATGGAGAGTTTTGCCCGTGGTTACACTCATAGGTCCTGAGCAGGAAAAAGGGGGGGATGGAGGGAGGGAGGGAGAGGGGGACGGGGACGGGGACGGGGGGGTTGTCCGCACCTGCCTACTGTTTGAGGCCCTGACAGAGGCCTAATAAACAGAAAGAGACAAGGCGAAACATCCTCCACCACCTATTGTCACCACCTAAGGTACTCCCCCCCTCCCAGATGTGATGGGGGGGGGGGGGGGGGGGGGGGGGGGGGGGGGGGGGGGGGGGGGGGG